>JAUTBT010051742.1:0-15793 GCA_032361225.1 Lepetodrilus schrolli | reverse complement strand
CAGGTTTACTGCAACATTCAGCGCTACGGATGTTGCGGGTTTCCTCCTGCCCTAAACTGACAAGTCGTGAAATAAGTGAAAAAATCTTGAAAGCGACTCTAAACCTCAATTTAAAATAAAATAAAAACCGGAGCAGGATATATCCCAGGGCATTTGCCGGATGTCAAGTAGGCATAATGGTCTAGGGTTTCTAGAACGTGGCAGAACTGGCCTCTGTGATACCCGCAATTCCTGTAGTCTCATGAATGTAATTGCTAGTAGGTGAAGTGGGTTACCCTTGACTTGCAGAGCATGACTTTACACACACCCTAAAATATTAATCACGAGTGTTTGTACTAACAGGAATCTGCCATGAGGGCAAGGAGAATGCTTTCCTGGGATGTCAGCAATGGGGTGAGTTTCTGGTAACATCTGGCCCCAAGGTTACCAAATAGTCCGGCAGCCAGATACGGATTTTAGGCTGAACCGGAAGTAGCGTGTATACGATATTTTATGTCGGTTATGAGTCATTTTGAGTCATATTTCATGCTCAACTCAGATTTTGTACTCAAATGCCATTGCAATTGCAAAATTTAACACGTACTAATTCTAGACTCGGGTTGTATCACATTGCAACGGAACCGTGGCGCTATATAGGACTAGTATTACCTCATCTCTTGTACATACGCAACGATCCATACGCAATAATATGTTCTCAAAGACACGTTAACATGAGAGTTAAAGACTATCCTAGTGCTACGCTCGTTCTGTGGAACGGGGGCCAGATCACAATGGCTACCTATTGTATTGACAATACCCGATACGTCCTAGCTGAAGTCGTTTAATGGTGTTGCTTGGTACTGATATATAGTAAAAAATATTGTTGGCTCACCGGGTTCGATGTAAATAATATGGGTAGGTCAAATCTCTCGTCGTAATCGGCGATCAGAAATCCATTATGGTTGTGTCAAGACTGGAACTCAATCTTATTATATACGGATATCGTAAGGCCATGCACCATTCAGTGAAAAATGCAGTCATCGTTCATAGTCTTATTGCTTTTGTATTGACATGGGAGTGTTTGGACGTTCTTAAACATCGGGGCTTGTATATGTAAACGCCATTTCGTCTTATGTTAATGAGTCCATTATTGCATACTAGGTAGAAGGCATGGAATTCGCTGTGCAATCAGCCTTTACCTATGTTATTGTAAAATGTGTAACAAATAGCATGTGTACCACGGTGTCTTCCCGCTAGGCCCATCTGTCGGTATTGTTTGATGTTTCCATAGGTGAAGTAGTTAACTAATGGGTTGTTTTGCAGATTACTTCCGTGATATGATTTTCTTACATTTTTCCCCCCAACTTTTGCAGGTGGCTCGAAGGTGTTGGTCAGGTAACAGCCATGCTGAGGCGACAATCTGCCGTGCCATGATCTCCGACCCCAAACTTAAAGTGACCATCCCTTATCACGTGCAGAACCAAGACTTGTTGGACCAGGCCCTCAAAGAATGAATAAAACTAAACAGATAGTTGTTGGTGGTTGCAGGGATGTTTGAATATCCAAGAGAAATAAAATTTGAATTACAAGCAGGTGTTTATGAATGCACTAGTGATAAGTGTGTCAATATCTATATGACTAATTTCATACTGTAGTAAATATATAATAAAAAATAAATTATGAACATATGAAAAAAACAGAGAACAAAAAACAGAATACTTTACATGCACATAGTTTATCATCTTGACAACAGTATACATGACATACAAAACAATTACTTCGAAATACATGCACATCATCAGTAGATCCATGACAATGTAAATTGGTGTATCATATACTACAAAATCTATGCATGTATAATGTCACAATGATCAGATAATATGAAGACAATAATGAAACAATACACATAATGATATGGCAGTATAAATGTGGATAAATGCCCCCAATTGGTCAAATGCTAGGATGTGTTGCCAACATAACGCCTTTTCCCCCCCTATTTCACATCTGTTGCAGCTCGATTGAAATACCAAACTTTCCACTACAAAGAAAAATCACGAATCAAGGTGCATGAATTAAGTTATTATTGCTAAATTCCTCATGTAACATCAGCATGTTGCCAGACTTAATGGTACCATGGCAACAGGAGTGAAGTTACCATGGTATCAGGGCATGGAAACATTTCACTAGTAACCAATGCAGCTTTCTGTGGCAGTCTTCCTTGTTAAAGAACAGTTCCAAACACTGTTTCCCGACACCACAGAATCAGCACATAAATGTTAATACCAAGACGAGGCTCGATGAGTCACCATGGTTACCGAGGGGCAACAGGAGAGGGCGTGGCAGAGGCCAACGACACCGATCTCCGGATGTTGTTGAAGTGTTCCAGGTACTGGTTCATAGTGTCGGTGGGTGTGTACAGGATATCCATCTTTGGCTTGAGGTAAGACGGTGGGTTCTCAGAAACACTTCCTCCCAGAATGCTTTGCAGCAGCTCCTTCATCATGTTCCAGCAGTCGTAAGGGACGACACATGGACAATACTCTACCTGTATTACAATATGACATTGATCAGTAATACCAACAAAACCAGGCCCCGAGATTACAAACATTTATCATTTTATACTCACTCAAATTTTATATGCAGATTTGTGACAACAGACAATTGTAATTTCAGCGGAAAACAAGCCTGGGGGCTGGAGGCCCCAAGCAAATCCAGGGAAAATAAATAGACCCCAAGAAAAATAAATCAGCAAATTTCTGCGGATCCAAGGAAAATTGCCATGCCTATTGTCAACAAAACTGAGTCAAACATGAATTCGTACTCAAAAACGTTTCATAAACCCTGGGGTCATTATATTGTAAATTTGGAATAGACAAGACAAATTTTGCTCTACACAATATTAATTATTATACAATAGTCTTACCTCAACCAAGATTCCTTTGAAATTGGACGTGAGTGTCACAGATCCTATCTTGATGACAAAATCACCGAGTTCATAGCGCTGGCCTTTGGACTCAATCTTGAATCCTTTCCTCTGCTGGTAGTAAAACTTGAGTTTCTGGACCAGACCGTCGAACAGGTCGTCGGCCACCAGACAGATCCCAGAGTCAATGATAGCGTAACAGGAAGCTGGAAACTCGCTGTTGTGCATCACGTTCAGCTGCTTCTGTTGAGCTAAACAAGACCAGCAGTCGGTCAAAACTTACACATTGGGACCAGTGTTTACAAAACATTTTAAATAAATGCTGGCCAGAAGGACTAACTGCTTTGAAAGCTCCTGGTCCATCACCAAAACTGCTGGGTTCTAAAACAATTGCATCCCGTATTACCGTAAGGTTCTAGATATAAAGCAAATTATTAATATTATATATTTTTTTTAATTGGGGTTTAGAGTCGTTTTAAAGATTCTTTCACTTATATCACAGCGTGTCAGTTTAGGGCAGGAGGAAACCTGCAACATTCGTAGTGCTGAATATTGCAGTAAGCCTGCGAGCACAGGCTGGTACTGATAGGCCATGGATGATAACTGCATTGCCACAGTACAGACTGTTCATCCTATCATGATCGGGTCAGAAAAGTACCTTTCATGAACATTGATGCCGGGCTTCCGGGAAGTGATTTGAACCCGGGGCATTTGGCTCCGAAGTCCAAACATTCTACCATTGCACTACCACCCACCAGATGGATGTTAAGTAGGCCCCATCAAGAAAGTCATAATCATGACAGTTGTATAGTGGTGTAATCTCTGATAATTATGGAAAACACTTACTTGTTTGCTGAAATGTGGACTGGAATGTCTCGCAGTCCACGCAGAAGTTACCAGCCTTGACCGCTCCCAGCTGTTCGGTCAGTTTCTGCAGCATGTCCACTACCTGCTGACCACTCTTACCCTCTGGCACCGGGTACGAGTAGACGCTGGAACACACATGGTCAATACCTGTCAGTGGTCATCTTACTTAATACTAGTACATCATACTTTCAACTTTGAAACATTGTGCTCAAGACACCATGATTTTCATTCTTGCATAAAACGAACAGAAAATCCCTCATTCAGAATCGGAAAACTGACAACCTATTATCTTACACCACACAGTACAGATTGAAGTCAAAAGTTGCAGGGAAGTAACTCTAATTAAATGTTGCATTTTAAAATATGTTTAGTGCACAGAGGGCTACCAATGATGAAACTGCTGTCACACCAAGCCTGATAATGATAACGAACAAAATTTGCGACCAACACCATTATTTCCACCTTTGCCCAAACTAGGAACAACTAATTTATCGGTAAACTTGAACATGTTGATAAATAACCATTTTGAAGAAAATAAAATCACTGATGGTGTAAAACTGAAATATCATCTGATCATCACTTCATGTTTTCTATAATTTAGTACAAATGAAAGATTCTGTTAGAGTCCCTTTAAATATTTAACAGTTGAGCGAGTCTCACTCTATTCAGTGTTTTCAGCATCGGGTCAATTCATTGCTGATAACAATATAGACAACAACAACTAAATTTTTATTAATGGTGCACACTGGTGCAAACATTCTTAAATTTATATTTTGGCTAGGGGGTGGTACAAAATAAGTGTTCTTGTTTATTCCATAAATTATTTACAGAGATGAAAATCTTGGAAAGTCGCTAATTTCTGCATTTTTATGCATCTCAATTAACCAGATGTATGCCAGCCTAATTAGTCAACTGACGGCGCTGCTCTGTGTTGCGTTGAACGGAAAACAATGTGAAAACACCAAATTTATTGTTTGTTTACAAATAATGAAATAAGTTTTGCTTGTATGCCAAATTGTGCCTGGAATAAACCTCTACGCTACCGACACTAACAATCAATTGACATTTATCAAAGTGTAAAGAAAACAAAGTACATAAAAAATAGAAACAAAATATTTAATTTCTAACCAGACAACACCCATTGTTAGAAATCTAGTTCTTCAAACAGTTAAAACATGTTTGTGTTATGGACCGCGCCATTTTCAATGTACAAAATATGAAACACAAAAATTGAAACGAAAGATGGTAAAAACATTTAGAAATATGTCTGATTTTATGTGTTAATCTATCTTTATTAAAGTACCTTTTATATTTAAAATATATTTAATAATATGATGAAATATATTCTTGAAGAATTTATTGAAATTGTTTTATGATTAATTTGCTTATTTGTATATAATGAAATCATATGACCTATTTCGAGTTTTGGTATTATCTGTAAATTTGTCTGCGCATGCGTTTACGTGAAAGAGTCGAATTTTGCCGGGCTGTTTGTCGAAATTTTGTAGATAGACAAAGACATAACCATGGCCGCTGTTAGTATATTTTAATACATTAGATCAACATTTATGATGCTAATAATATGTGCAATACAAACTATATCTAAATCTTAGTTTTCATGCAAACTTTACGAGTGTTCTTTCATAGAACCTGAATCATGAAAATGGTCCTCTGTTTTCGTGCCCCACGTGGGGTTGGCCTATTTTGTGTGTATAAACATCAAAACAAGAGTTTGATGAAACTAATGATTTCCTTTGAATTTACAGGCGGCATTGCCTATGAACCCCAAGCCGTTTCTGAATGGTTTGACGGGTAAGCCTGTAATGGTAAAGCTGAAGTGGGGAATGGAGTACAAGGGGTATCTTGTTTCTGTAGATGGCTACATGAACTTGCAGGTAACATTGTTAATTGACATTAGAGACCTTTAGTTTTCTCACCTTCAACTCCAAATGCGAAAATTCCTGCGTATTACACAACGTTAGATCATGTTAGAACATGCACATTCAGTAATTTCACATTCCCTGTCACACTAAGGTTGGCATACTTCTGCCTGTGCAGATACAGGCAAACATAGAGGCATGTGACTTTCCACAGTTGTTAACTTGGTAAATGGAAGTAAAAACACTATCATTTCTTATTTTGTACTACCTATCCAGGTATGATTTCCACCCGCAACCCCTCTTTTTTTCATTGTGTCATTTTATACAATGCAGTGATATCCGCGACATTAGAATAACGCAATTTTGTAAGGATACTGATTTAACGACATGGCGAAAAATACATGTATAACTCAAACTCACGTGTGTCTGTCGATAGAAATCTAATGTCACATATGACCAACAGATCCATCCGAGGATGGCCCATTGATCATCGAATCATTTTTCTATTGAAGCGGTGGTAAAATATAACTTAAGAACTCGCAGACTGCAGCGTCCATAATAGTACCAGACTCATTCAATAATAGCATCAAACTCCTTACAGGGTTCCCAAGGCACATGAAGCAACAAAACTTCGAAGATTTGTGTTAGGCTTTCATCAAATTCATGTGTTCCCCAGTAGCGCAGTCGGCTAGGCGCTCGGACACTGTAACTTGTTGCCAATGTGCAGGTTGGGGCAGGGTCGATTCCCAGTTGGAATCAAAAAAATAATTTGTTTCATTTCTAGAAACGGTGAAATTTGAGTATGGAAAATGTTCCCAATGTTAAAGATTGGGAAACATTTTTAAAAATGGAGGGCTGCAGGCGGAAATATTTACCCTATCCAAAATATATATTCAGAATAACTGCATCATTAATAAAACAATATGACTATATAATAATACTAAGCTAGTACCAAATAGGTTGAAAATTGTAGACCAAAGCTTGACCAGCCTCTCCGCTGATTGGCTGACCAGCGGCTCGTGACCTCATGTGGCCAAAAAAATGTGAAATTACTGAATGAATTATATCACTTGTTCAACATGCTCTGAGGTTGTGACTTTTCGTACATTTTCATGCTCGACACGAAATTTTAGCGCAAAATGCGAGTTGAACATTAAATATGACCCAAAATAATTTCATACCGGAGAGGGAATTGTATTCAACAAAGTTTCATAACCTCACGCCCATACAAGTCCAGTTACAGACTGAATTTTAACACTCACTAAACGCACAGCTGATTATGTTGTTAAATTATTAAAGGAATTACGAAAATATACAACTGTTTAGCAAGGTAAACCAATTACTGTATATTGGTAGTTTTGCCTATATCATTCACATATTATCCCAACAATCCATGTGATTTTGTTGCAGTTGGCAAATACAGAAGAATACATTGATGGTACACTTGCTGGCAATTTGGGAGAAGTTCTTATTAGGTGAATAGTATTTATTGTTGGTTGTGTTGTACGATAGTTACCTTCATCCACAGGTTTTCAGAAAATAAATTACTACTTTTGTAAGGCAAGCTCCACTGAAGATTCTCATCCCTTTCCGATATTAAATGCACTTCTCATTTAGTATGTAATACTCCATTCCTTTTTATTTTGATATGGGTGTTCTTTGATTGGCACGATATATCTCTTATTCTTTTAATTACCAAGATTACTACTCATCACATTTACAGTATATAATTGTTGTTAATGTTTCTACTGGGGTGGGTGGTAGCGCAATGGTAGAACGTTGGAGCCAAAAGAGCCCTGCATCAATGTTCGCGAAAGTTACCTTTCCAATATTGATAGGATGTGCTGTCTGTTGAATGGCAATGCAGTTATCATCCTTGGTATGTCAGTACCAGCCTGTGCTTGCAGGTTTACTGCAACATACAGCACTATGGATGTTGCAAGTTTCCTCCTGCCCCAAACCTGACAAGCCATGATATAAATAAAGTGAAAGAATCTTGAAAGCATTTCTAAACCCCAATTTAAAATTTTTTAAAACATGCTTACTATTCATGCTGACTACAATATATAATTGTTAATGTTTCTACTTGCAGGTGCAACAATGTTTTGTATATCCGTGGTGTGGAGGAGGAGGATGAAGAGGGAGAGATGAGGGACTGAGTCTGGTGTGATTGTACCAACGTTGTCATATATTGTGAGATTCATGTATTGCTGTGCACGAGGCTACGAGTGGACGATTGTGTGTCATTTCATACACCAATTTCAGATCACGATGCAGTCATCTTTGTTCAACTGCCAAGAATCGTCACATGCTCTACATGTATTAACTAGGGTTACTCTTGAAGAAATTAGCCATTTCCCCCCTCTTCTCATATATTTCATGGCAGGATTTTTCTCCAGGTTTGATGGCTAGTTCAGTGAATGTTCATGTTATTATTTTTGTATGGACAATCGTGATGTTAATCCCTTACAACTTGTTCATGCTGGTAGTAAATAATTTGCATTGGCTCCTTTCAAGGATGTAATCCTTGCAATTAAGGGTTCCGTTCCATGGAACGATCATAGCGATATGTTTGTCGTAACGCCTATACGTTGACATAGTTACAGCTCTCGTAGCTCTACAGTCGTTCTATGGAACATGCCTGGCACATACCTGTAATTAAATTACTTGTAGAGAAATTCATTTGAACCAACACATCACATCCTCAATTGTCATCTTGTATTTTAAGTTTCAATATTCATACAAACAGCCAATCATTGTTGGCTATCTTCTCATTGTTTTATTGATCATTTATGTATTTCATAAAAATAAAAATTATAAATGTGCTACTGGTTGTACTGTTGTATGTCTTTAATATTTGAACAGCAGATTAACAAATACATTGAGAGAATGGAAAATTACACTAACATTTTTGTATGCAAGATTTTAATGGTACACAATCAGTTTGTTGGACATATTTCATGGTCAAACCTATTTTTACCTGAAAATATGTACATTTGATTTGTCTACAGAAGTATATTGGACAATTAGCTACATTTTCCACATGCCCCACTGGTCTTAAATATTTTTATTTTTATTGTTTTATCTCGTGATAAAAAATACAAACTGTACCAAGTAAACTTTCTGGTCCTAAGATGCGTTGTCTGTAATGGTGCTGTGCAGTTATCATCCTAAGTTAATCGGTACCAACCAGTGCTAGCAGGTTCGTTGTTAAGGGTGTTGTAGGCTTATTCTTGTCATTAATTGACAAGCTGTAATGTGAGTAAAATTGTCGGCTGAATCTCAGTTTAATGAGAACAAAAATAAATCATAATACTTGTCAATGATTTGTCAATGCATTGTTTAATGACAAAACAGCAATTATTTATTTCAATGTACACAATTTGCTAATGTCGGATGGATGATATGACAGGAAAACCATTCTTCTGGCTTTACAACATGAAGTTCCTCATGCCAGTTGTCTCCACTGAACCTGTAAAAAAAAAAAATTTTTTTTAAAATTGTTAATGTCGTAGTTCGACATTTAGCACAATTGGTTTTCTTTTTAATCTGCATACTGGAATTGTTCAATCCCATTCAATGTCAAGCCATGCTGAGTTGCAATAATCATAGATAACATTTATTCTGTACCATTGTCGTGAATTAAAGTGTTGAAGGTGCTAGTGTAAAGGTACATACATATACATGGGGTCTGGAGCTTTTATCATTCATTTTTAATCAAACTTTTTATGACATTCATAATCGTAGGTTCCCACAAACACTAGGGCTGGTTATCGATACAGATTTGAAAGATCAATAATCATCAGCTCAATATCGATAAGTATAAAACAAATCGGTTGTGAAGGAATGTTTGCCTATTGATGACAATTTATTGCAAAAATCCATATTTTGAAAATGTACGAGATGGAAATATAGGAAAATACTAGGTGCTACCACCTAACAAGCTCACAGATGATCTGTTGCTTGCTTACTATCTTCGGGAAGTCTGTTACAAGTAAATAAAAACTTTATTTTGTAATCCATAAATCTGTTCATAGGACGTATCAATACAGTTTTTATATCGATAATCATTACAAAATATGTTCATCGATAATAATCGCAATTATCAATATATTTAGCCAGCCCTAACAAACGGAAGTCTCAATCTTACTTCTTGCACAGATGAACTACAAAAATGATGATCAGGCACTGGCTACAGCATCTACTGCATTCTCAGCTGCCGATATCTCACGAGCGATGTACACGGCTCCACAGAACACTACAACACTCTTCACGAGGGACCTGAAAGACATGTATTGTATACACTTGATAACAAAAAAAACATTTAATGTTTGCCCAATCAGTTATTAAAACACTCATTGGTCCATTATAAATAACACAAGGTATGTATATTAAACCACTGCTATATAGTACCCGTGGGGTGAGTCTTGGCTGTGGAAGAGCATTTCTATTGTGGCATGTTTGGCAGTCACTGTCTTTGGAACAATAGTATAACTGCACAGTTGAATTTTTTTTTAAGTGAAAGGTATTTGACAGAACTAATCATACCTCCCATAAACAAAGCTGTGAAGTATCCCATGGGGTATCAAAAAGCAGAGTTGTATAGTAATTAGTATTCTGTGGGTTACCAGCTGGTTATACATACAGCATCATTGGTATCCGTCTTTGTTTACTTATAGATCTACATTAACATGTTAATAATAAAAATAAGTACATCCAAGTAGCTCATGAAAGTGCACAAATCATATTACCCTGGCAAATGAATCCGTGTGCACTTATTTCACCTGAATTTCTTGAGGATCTTACAACCCAATCTGTGATTTCTGTTGCTAGGTTAACATTCACAATTCCCTCTCATCCTACTGGGTATCCATTCAAAGATGTCTACCCAAATGAAAACAGGGTAAAAACCCAGCTATATTCACATCCAAACAGTAAAAGTATAATGTAGACAGAATGGGTTTGTCTATACCTGTATTGAGTACTAACAAAGTTGTATTACTAGTAATATGATTTGACCTCTGAACTCCAAAGTTGCAACTGTCCCCTTACAACTGAATAATTCAAAGGTATCCATACATTTGAGAATATAATTAATTTATTTCCTGCTGGATCACATTATGGAAATACAGTAGGATACCATAAGATAATATGTAGTGGAAGTGGAAGGTGATTTCATGTATTGTTCACGATTATGATCAGTTCGGAAATTGCACGAATTCTGAGGGACTACTGGAAGTTTTACATATAATGAGCTTTGTGGGTGACGGATTTAGATTTTGTAGTTTTATCAGTGATGGAATATACGCGTATATATACATTCGTCTAGTATTATATTATACAATACCATCGGAATGGGTCCGTCCACAACGTTTTAGTAAACGACACAACCCCTGATACGACCATGTTTATAAACTGGTTCCGCCTTTGACGCGCTACGCCACAGATTGTCACTATATTGTATCAGTAGACAGGAGCACAATCTACCGAGCTAGTTTCACTTACTTATCTCCCCTGAATGGCTAGCTCACTGGAGTTGTCCTGTTTTGGTTTCTGTAACAAAATAATATTTCCTGCTAATTTATCACGTACAGGAATTTTCTAGCGATTCTTAGTGGAAGATTTATTGATTGGGAGTGATCCACCTCAATACCATTGAGAGAGAACTACGTAGAATCCATTGAAACAACTTGGTCTATGACCTGTCAAAGTTACATCATATGTTTTAAAGGTACTGTCACTAAATTAAACTATTTATAAAAATAAAATAGATGTGTTTTGAAATTCCTGTAAATGACTTACCTAGCCAGTCAAAATTCACAAGGAAAATGTATGTAAATAAAAAATTAAAAAATTCTCATGTTTTTACTAGTTATATGCTAATCAATAATGCACATTAATGACTTAGAACTTCGTTATATATAGCACTTTGGTATTTTCACATTGCTTACCATGCAGGGCCACGCTTGAGCAGAGCCGTCAATTTTCATGGCTGGCATACTTCCAGCTAATTTAGGTGCATAGAAACAAAGAGATGCACAACTTTCCAAGGCTCTTATAATCTCGGTAAATAATTTATGGAATGAAAATTTGTCTATATACCCATCACCAAATATGGTGAAAATTCAGGTGACTGGCACTGACTGCATTACTTTAATGTAATGGCTGCTTCTCGTCTTCATAGCGTGTTTGGCCACCTGACAGCTCCGCCGAAGCAAGTTGTATCCTAAATTGTCATCGTATTGGTTAGATTTCTTATTATTGCACCAATTATAGTAGATTAGAGCTTGATTGTTATTTCATGCATTAGGGTACTTCAATCAAGTAATAGCATGTTTTTATATAGTCCCTTTAAATCATTCATTATCCATACATTATTTTCGTTTTAAATTTTAGATTTGCAAAATGAAATAACATCATGTGTGGGTGACAGATTCCTGCTGCAATACCAGCCCTCTCCTCTCCCTGCTGGATTAGGCACAGGCACTCCTCTTTAGAGTTAAGCAACAAACCACTCACTCACTACACATGCTACAAACAAAATTAATTGCTAATCAAAAGTATGTTTCCATTGGTTTATATCCTTAATTTCCATCAGCAATTCTTGCCAGCATACCAGTTACACGTTGCGAACAAGACTGACAGATTCCAGTTCACTCTCGACAACACAAAGTTGTCGATAGAACAGAGACAGTTTTACGAGGACAATGGGTATTTAGTCATCAAGAACCTTGTTCCGCTCAAAGATCTTGACAGATTTAGGTGAGTTTTTACTTTCAGTATCCCTGTCTCAAGCTTTTACCTTTAATATATCAGTACTGTATATATCATGATCCATGGTATTGTATATTGCTGAGGAGTATGTAGACAATCTCATTAAACAATGTACATCATTACCTCTTACAAACTACTTCATTGAACCTGGTATCTCAGGGGCATAGCATTGTTTCTATTAGGCCACATGTTTATCTTTAGAAAGCAAATTCAGGACTGTGGGCTTTCACTTTATTTCACTCCTGGCACTATGCCCCAGTATCTGTGTCAGATCCCCTGATATAAAAATAGTCATGTATTATTGAGCATTTTTTTGTATTCTTTCAGAGAGCGGTTTCTACAGATAAACAAGGGAGAAGTAAACATCCCTGGCTTAAACATAATGCGAGACATCAGCATTGCCAAGTGTTGTTGGGGAGGAACTGGTCAGCAAGATTCAGAACTTCCAGTGGGATGATCTCCTGCTTGAGTAATGCTGTATGCATCAGGTATGGTATTCTGGTGTGATGATACATGAGTGACATGTACAAATATGTGAGTGACATATGTGTAGATTATGTGTGAGTGACATGTAGAGATACGGTATATGGATAACATGTACAGATATGCAAGTGGCATGTACAAATGTGTGTGATGTGTACAGGCAGTGAATGATGTGTACAGATATCTGAGTGACATTCAGATATCTGATGTGTGAGTGATGTATACACATATGTGAGTGTAGTGTAGTGAGATGTGAGTGAAATGTGTACATATATATGAGTGACATGTACATATATGCGAGTGACATATACAGATATGTGAATGACATATGCAAATATGTAAGTGAATGCGTATGCAAGATAGGATTAACCACTTCCCAGCTGGATTCATAATGTTCACTACTTAGTCATGGATGTTAAACTAGTGATGGTCTCTCCTTCATGCCCTGCAGGTTGTGGATATCGTGGAATGTTTCACCGGCTCAAACATTCTGGCAGTGCACACGATGCTGATCAACAAGCCACCGGATCGAGGTATGTACTGTATTATATTTTTTCCATAGTCCCAATTTTTGGTAGTTTTTGATGTTTGAAGAATGTTTAAATTTTCACTGATACTAGTAATTCAAGATATTTTTACATGCAAATTTCAGGATATTTCTTATGTAATTTGTAACATTTCCTGAACTGCTTTCTTTCAACTTGTCAAGAGCACAATTGAACAGGTGGAACTGTCAACAAATCTATCAACTACAGTATTGCACATTTTGTGATATCATTAGCAGTTTTGTTAGAAGTTCATCGAATGGTTTATTCCAATATTCTGACTGCAGACTGTCATAACTTGTTCTTCACAAGTTTCCTGTATCCAGTATTTCGCAAAACATTCTCATTTTCCGCAAAGGCAAAAAGACTTCACGTCATCCCATGCACCAGGACCTCTACTACTTCCCGTTCCGACCCGCGGACTGCATCGTATGTTCCTGGACGGCTATGGAGCCAGTGCACAGACAAAATGGCTGCCTCGTGGTGTTGCCAGGCAGCCACAAGGGGGAGCTGCTAGAACATGGCTACCCTGACTGGGAGGTAAGTCACTGTAGAAGACGGTCATTTGGTCCAAAAACCACACTGAAAAACACACACACACACACACACACACACACAAACACACACACGCACACGCACACGGTCCCGAAATGACGAAACTTTTAATTATTAAGTTTTTTTACAGTGCTTTGTTGTGTAAGCTAAGAGTTTTGGTTCTTTTTAATATTGTTACATTGACCTGTTTTTGAATCTTTCCATTGTAAGCATGAGAAAAGTTGTCTTTGCACCAATACAAATTGACTATGAAATATTTGCATGTTGATAAATTACCAGATTACCATGTACAGAGTACCATATGAAGAGTGTTTAGTGTCTTCGAGTGTGATTTGTGCTTATTTATGCATTAACATATTTATACCCAAATTGTAAAAGAATATTCACATTGCAAATAAAATAAAAAATCAACATTTTTTCGTTGGTGTTAGTTTAGCTCTCTTCATGCTGAACATAACCAGAGATGCCTTAAAGAGCTGTGTCTGTGCCTAATCAAGCAGGGAGAGGGTTAATCTAGTTCCGTATTTTTGTGCTTTTGTTCCCTTGTAATCTGTAGACTGGAAGATATTGATATATGTATTGTTCCGACGGCCTCTGGACATACTGGTTGATAATGGTTCTGATGGTAGCATATTTTAAATCTTTTTTTTTGAATTGGGGTTTAGAGTCACTTTTCAGATTCTTTCACTTATGTCATGACTTGTCAGTTTATGGCAGGAGGAAACCCACAACATCCGTAGCGCTGAAAGTTGCAGTAAACCTGCGAGCACTGGTTGGTACAGACTAGACCAAGGATGATAACTGCATTGCCACTCTACAGACATCGCATCCTATCAATATCGCGTCAGAAAGGCAACTTTCGTGAACATTGATGCCAGGTCCCCGGGGCTGGATTTGAACCTGGAACCTTGGCTCCAAAATCCAACTGTTCGACCACTGCGCTACCACCCGCCCCTTGTCTCATATCATGAAAGTTTCATATCTACTACGAGACCATAAGGGCTTTCGTACAGATACCTTATCCATAGCGATCGGGCACTAATGAAATTGAAATGGTCACATAGTGGATACGAGAGCTTCGTGGAATGATACCCTGATGGTTATGGCAATCTGGGAGCTCTTCTGACAAGAAAACAAAATTGAATAAAAAAAATCAATTTTATTCCAAAAATGATTCTACATCAGAATTTTTCATTCCTCAACAAAGTGAGCTGGTTGTGACTGTGTTTATGACATTGTGTCAGACAGCAATAGTTTAATATGTATATACATTTGTACACATGTCAACGACTATCACATGGGGTTTTCGTCAAGACAATAACATATATATCAGGGTTTGTAAACAGAAATAGATTTTCATCACTTTCACATTTTGCATTTAAATCAACAATAAATGCTTAGAACAAACTCATTTTCCATTGCAATATGCTCAACTGAGAAAGAAAATTTAAATTATTCTCGGGTATTAATAAAGATATAAATTGGGACAATTTTTCAGTATTTTGTACAGGAAAACTAAAAGGTTTTGATTCGTAATGATTTTATGCATGACATAATTCTGGGTTATAATGTGTGAGTACCACCAAATAAAGCCAACAAATTTTAATTCAAATAGTAAAGCTTCTCTTATCATGGGATAAGCATGTGACATCTTGTCATATGTAGTAGTAATGTACTACCTACTTGTCACTTGTATCCACACAGGATATTAATAAAACATTTACGTGTTGGGGTGGGGGGGGGGGGGGGGGGGGGGGGGGGGGGGGGGGGGGGGGGGGGGGGGGGGG
>JAUTBT010051731.1:0-15794 GCA_032361225.1 Lepetodrilus schrolli | reverse complement strand
AGCGTGTAAATTTGTCATGGCTATATGCTATGCATTGATGTCTTATTATGTTAATTAACCATTTTACTTATTATTCACCCTATATGGGTCTTCATACCCAATGCAATAACGGTCAGCAATAAACCCCACAAACCCCCGTGACCCGTGTTGGACTTATAAATCCCCCCAATACCCAGCGGTTACACTAACAGAATGTCTATGTCTTATAACTTAGACCTTGCGCAAGGACACACAGTAATCTATAATCTACTAGTCGTATGTACAGATAATACGGCTCAATTACACTTATGCTACTGATAGACCAGTATACGCTATAGATAATACAAACGGATACAACTGAGAATAGGGCTTGAAGTATTCAAAAGCCTATGCCTTCCCAATATAGTTACGTTTGCGGAGACCACTCTTGACTCCCGGACAACCTCCACCAAGGCTTCCGATGACTCTACCCGGCACATGGCCGTCTAGACTAGCGTCTCTGAACACCGCAGCGTTAGACAACTTCTATCAACCACAATTACACCTTCGGGGTTAAACAGTTTCACCACTAAGTACCAATACCAATTGTAACTCAAGAAACGTTGCTAGGTTAACACTGGTTAACCACCCTTAATCCTACTTCACTTACTACGCCTCAATCGCCTTCAATTCACAACCACTTCTAATACACAACCAAGTATCTCAATGCCACCACTGATAATAAACAGAAATAAACTAACTTTATTTCCAACATGCCATCTCATTAAATCCGAATCCTTGCTACAACGTCTACCAATTAGCTCCAACAGATGATTGCATCAAGCTTTACTATACTATCAAAAGCGCCTCTATCAGTCATCATCTGGCCTCCCGGGTATCTCAGTGCTCATCAAGACATGAGGTCTTCACAGTACGGTCGATGGTGGTCGGCGAAGCGTAGGATAAGTTGGTGCCTCCAGTGTTCCACTTAGCTGGTGGTCAGGGTCTTCTCTAGGTTAGTGGGAAGAGGAGCTTCCCGCCTAACCCGCTTCTTACCCGCCTCACTTGGCACGACTTCCTCCCGATCCCATCATCGGTGCTCAAGAGACGAGTCCCAGCAGCGCCTATCCTTCTCCCTCGCGAGTATTCCTCACGGTCCCAGCTAAAAACAGCGGCTCACTAGGGCTTCACCCCAATTTGCGATGCCGGTACTCCTGTCTCAAATCCTCGCAAGGCTGCTCCTCCGTCTCCCTCGTTGCCCAAATGGTCTCAGGTGCTGAACCACGGGTGATCGAACTTGAGAATCCGGAGAGCTTCAAAGTGATCACAGCAGCGACCGGCGGAACTCGTGAATAGTTCCTCTGTTACCTCAGGCGACTTAGCTTCCTAGTTACCCATCAGAGTCCCGCTCCCAGATACAAGACAACTTCAGAAACTGCCCGGCAGTTCAACACTCGAGTACTTAATAATCTCATGTGAGACCTAATTTGCATATTAAGAACGATATATACTATTTGTAATTAACCAATAAACCAACAAACTTAAAGACGTTAATAAATCCTTACAGACACCTATTCTGCAACTAGTGGAAATATAGTTCACCAAATTGAATGATAAAACTAACAGATATAACCCAAATAGAAAGCAAAACCCTGCGTCAAATTGACAACATTGCACAAGCTATAGGTCATGGCCTCCAACCAATGAGCTTGGAGCACATGCTGGCTCTGTCTACTGATCACAGAAATGAATAATATAACATAATACGTAAACCTAGGGTGTAGTTACACTTACATTTGCTGATGACATTTATAGTTTTGCGCGATATAACGGGGTAAGTGTCAGACGTCAAATATATCCGACAACGTGGCGCGATTCTTTGAATTTGGAAGCGGAAGTAGCATTTTAGTAAGAAGTACGAAAATTGGTCTACCCCGAAAAGTGGACACTACACAGTATATATCAATTTCTCACCTGTTATGTATGGTATGCACTTCGCATACAGGCAGTTCATCATTGAGGGAATAATGTCCAATTTGTTTTGAATTGAAAAGTTTATAAAGTTTGTGTCGATAAGAATATGATATGGGGGTCCAAGTTGGGTGTTGTACTGGAAAAACATGGCAGATGAAGTTTGAGGAAGTTCTCTGATAGACATGTTTTGAGATTCTCCCTTGGGCTTATGTTTCTTCTTTTTCTTCTGTCTCTCATCCTTCTTAATTCGTCCATCTCTTAAACTGATCATACGTTTCATGACGGCGTATTTCTTGTTCCCTTTAGCTTTTCCCATTATGGATTTTTGCTTACAAAACAGCTCCTACCATATGGTCAAGGGGAGTTAACTCTAAAGACATGCGCTTGCAGAAATCAAAATATGAATTAGAAATTAAACGAATAATGAATGAATTAGAAATTAAACGAATAATGAATGAATTAGAAATAAATAATAATGGTTGAAAAGAATAATCATAATTGAATGTTTAACATAATAGAATTTCACCATCACTGCTAGTACATATTTTTAATACGTTCCTATTTCGTATGCATATGTGGACAGTTTTCGAATATTACTAGTTTTTCTTGCGGTAATATTTATAGGATGCTAGAGTAGCTTCCCTTTATTTATCATAAAAAGGAAGGTTCTCAGAAAATGACATTTCTATAGAGCACAAAGTTCATGATTCCATGTAATGGCAACATGGCTAGCTGTTTGCCTCAAGCACAGAAGAAACCAATCGTCAGACTGAAATCAGAACAAGACAATGACAATACAGTAAAACAAGAACTCGAAGAAAAAATATTTGGTGAATATACCAGGTAATTTCTGACAGAACTGGCCTAATTCCTTAATTGAATAGTCCACTTTAAAAATGGTTAGTTTTTATATGCTTTAGAGGAGGAGTCATGTGACAAATCCAAAAGTCTATACTGAAGATTTGGGGTAAATCATAAATAAAGTATAATAAAGTACACGCACAAACACACACGCGCGCACACACAACAAAGGTACGCACCAGATCTCAATGCACTGGGTTAATCACTACGTGTGGCATATATACACAGGGCAGAATGAAATCCAGCTAGGAATGGATTCATTAGCCATTATACTTCATGTCTCCTTGCTTATTTTCGAAGGAACATTTTGACATGGCTTGAGCAAATTGTTTATGTATCAGGAAACTGGTCCCCAGTGATATCACATGATGTCACCTTTGCTTGGCGAAGAATTTTCAACCTTAAGGACTCTGCTTTTGTTTACATTTTCACTGTAATACATTTCCCTCATAATAATATGCATCATCTATAGTGCAAACTCACACGTCCCTGTGGGACATTAGCTTCACTTGCAATAATAATAAATATTGTACAACAAAAGCTGAAAAGAAATAAATACATATTAACTGGCTACTACTTAATAATCTAAGGAAGTAGCTGAAATGAGAAATACATGTGAAAATAACTGATTACTAAATATACGTATATACATATACACACTATATACATACTACCACAAATGTGTGTATTTGTATTGTGCTAAATCCATGCTTGAAAGCTAACTCATGGCACTACATTATTACCCATGTCAATGGAACAGTGTGCACTCATTTAACTCTCAGCTCCCTGGGGAGTGTACAACCCAAGCTGCCCTGGTCCTCTGCCAGTTACAATGCTAGAAGGTTTACATTCACAATTCCACAATTATATTTTTCATTGTTTGACAGAGGTCTGTGGGAGGTATTCAAGAGATATGATCTCGGTGAAAATAAACTTCCAATCTCCATCTTGAGGCATGCTTTCAGTGAACTCCATCTGTATCCATCTCATTCACAAGGTGTTGTACACTAAATAACAGCAATATACTATTTGCAGTAATTGCGTATTAGTGAAATATTTCCGCTATGACGTAAAGCACAGTATTCATTCAATACTATTTGCAGTGATTTTAATTACATGTATTACCTATCTGAACCTGTATTATTTGTATATAGGTGGTAGATTTCTTTCGCAATTTTGTTTACTGAACAAAATAGTTTCAAGGTAGCATTACTTTTCTAGATAGATATTTATGGAGTTTGATGCTTTTGGTGATGTATTCTTGCAGCAACATAAAGCAATAAATCAAATTTATTTTTAGATAATCAATGTTACTATAAAATCAACTTAAATTAAAATGTCTCTATAAAACCTAGAATATTCATTCTTCAAATCTGCTGTTCAAATGATACTGCCTAATTTCAGTGCTAGAGATGGTGCACTGTGCTGTGGAGTATGGGAGCCCTTGCATCCCAGATCACATTACATTTGGGGAGTTTTGTGTTATTGTGGACGAGTTGCAACATCACTATGAGAGAGGGTTTGTGTCTGTGTTGTAGTGTGTGTTAGTAGAAGTAGAATTTATATAACAGGCCTTGTGAGTACGAAACCTTTTTGAGTACGATTTCATGCTCAACTTGAAGTTTTGTTTTCGAATCCACATATAATTATTATAGCCATTATACAATTTGAGCTTGAGCATGAAATTGTACTCAAAAGGTGTCATCATTTAGGGACAGATGTAAGATCTTGGATGTTTGCAAGACAGTTCTATCCATTGCCCATACATGTTTAAAGTTTAAAGCAATTTGGACATTAATACATTTTAGGACTACTGTAAAACACTTACATTACACAGATACAAATTATGCGCAAATGCTAAAATTGACTTATTCGCGAGAATTAAATTACGCGCATTTGCAAAAGAAAATATCAAATAAAAAAAATATATAAATCTTCACTGACATAATGAACAAAAATACTAGTAATATGAACACCAACAACTACAAATGTAACCAGTTAATTAATTAGTAGAGGGTTAAGCCAAGCAATTAGTGATCAATAGAGCAACACGTGGCTTCAGATATCACGAGCAATGGACTATAATTTTGCGCAAATTGTACATGCATAAATTGAGTAATTTAATTTAGTAATTTAATTGATTAATTTAATTGAGTACATTAAATCTGCACATAATATGTGTTTTACAGTATTTAAGTTGTATGTATATTCTTCTTTTTTTGTCTCTTATCCTAGGATATCCCTTCCACAGCCAAAATCAACATTGAAAGAGAAACCCAATCTGTATGCATTGAGGAGACAAAGAAAGGGTAACCACTGAAATTACTCGATGCTTTTTATGTGTATTTTCTATAGCATGATAATACTAGGGGTTTCAATAATGAACCTATTAATTTGATAGCAAATAGCAAAATTAGCACTGGTCTTTACTCAACGTTAACCCTATGAATATAATCTATACATCCACTAATTTCTGTAATGGTCAGTGACTCAATAAAATGTGTTCTAGTCCTAGCACTATGAGCATGTGACAGTGTCCTGGCCCCCCCAAGATTACAAAACCTTTTTGAATATGATTCCATGCTCAACTCAATTTTTTTTCACAAATCTCCATATAGAATTTGAGCTTGAGCATGAAATTGTACTCAAAAAGTTTCGTAATCTTGGGGCTTGTTGCATGGAAGCAATCGCACTATATAAATATAATTATTATCATTATTGTTATTATTATTTAAATTTTTATTATGCTATCACGTTCTCTTCTTTTGTATTTCAGAGAGTTTAAAGGCAAATTTCCAAGGTTTGTCAATACAGTATTTACGCTTTTAAATCGAACAGGAGAAAATAATTAAATTTGTAGCCATTCGAATTATTAGAAAAATATAAAAAATTAAATTATCGGTGTTCATATATTTAGGGACAACCAAATTAAAGTGCAAAATGTGGTTGTTTCCATTACGATTGACAGCATTCTGATTCTTGTTACTTCTTGGGAATCACCCCCATACTCTGATAAAATCCTAGGCATCATGCTGTTTTAGATTGTGTACATATCTCCTATAGAATTGCTAAAGAGTGCATTAGCCCAGGGCAATTAACGATTTTTCTGCCATTTTAATTAGCTGGCACCGATTTCTCGAAACAAACACATTTTTCTCAGCTGAGATTTCTCCCATTGACTCAGTGCTGTAACTTGAGTTTTTAGAAATGAGTAATACTTCCAAGGTTTGTATGTCAGTAATAATAATATATTACTTGTAATTACAAAAATAATAATTATAAATTACATATAATTACAAAAATAATAATAATAAATATATTCCAATCCATTTAACATTCTGGCTGCTTGAGACAGCCATAGACCAGTGTTTTCCATTGCACAAGCTTGTATTCCTGATCCAGGGGGTATTCCTGTGTTTATTCCTGTTTATTCCTGTTACAGTGTTCCTAGGTGGATCTTGTGCTGGCAGCAATTGGAGGATGATGCAAGCAATACCATACCTCAAACTGAATTCTGTCACATTTTACAACCCAGTGAGTCAAAATGAATAAATATTTAAATAGTTCACAGTTGGAAGTTTGTTGAATTGTTTTCCAGTTAAATATTAATAATCTATTTAGAGAATTTCATGATATTAGTATTGCTCATGCATTAAAATTACAATGCTATATTTATTTATATCCGTATGAATTTTCATAACTATTAAATTACAGCAAGTAAACACCTGGCGACCAGAGTTAATTGAATTAGAAGACAGAGCTAAACAGGTATGCTCTTAGTACAACTCTCTGCAGCCAGTAGTCTTGTGCTTCATGTATTATTATAGTATTGTTATTATTATTAATATTATTATTATTATTATTATTATTTATTTATTGAAATGTGGATGACCATTGTAATTAAATGAAAGTTATTATTTTAATTATAGTTCTCAAGTATTTTTTATATTACCATTGATGTGGTATACTATAACTAATTATTATGAAATAACATTAATTAGTTATCATATAATGATATAACATATGTTAGCAGTAATTAATGTTTAACTTTATCCAAGAATTTCCATATTCATTTCAGGCTGCTTCATTGCTATTTTTTATGATTGACAATCAAACACGAGCTGTTGTTTCTATGGTGGAAGTAGCTTATCTTGTAGGTATGTAAAACATGGAGAATGTATCATAATACTTACATATGTGTAATAATACTTCACTCGTAAATAGATGGATATGAATACAATTGTCCATTCACAGTTCAATTTGGCCATAGCTATTTGAGTCCCTGCTTTACAGATACACCAACCCACTTTTTTTCTATTTTCTATTTTTTATATTCAGCCAACAGTGTACGAGTCTTTAGAAATTATTATAATACATGGTGAAGGAACAAGTTGGTTTAACTATCATTGAACATGAACATAGAACGGCAGGCAATTTTGTAGACTTGATTGGTTGCTGGTAAATATGTATAAGAAAAGTCTAATTTGCTAATGACAAGCAGTACTTTGTACTGGTGTTTATAATAATCATTAACAATTATTTTGTTCAAATATGTTTATTTTCTGTACCAGTATCAAATTATATTTATTTTTATTTTCGACTGCCCGAGACAAAATTATAACAAAAAAATCCATAAACCAGGGAATCAAGTAACTATGGCCTTAGTAACAATATATCATTCATCTCTGACAATGTAGGATG
Organism: Lepetodrilus schrolli; assembly: GCA_032361225.1. Lineage (NCBI taxonomy): Eukaryota > Metazoa > Mollusca > Gastropoda > Lepetellida > Lepetodrilidae > Lepetodrilus > Lepetodrilus schrolli. The sequence continues at coordinate 8,300 of JAUTBT010051731.1, read as the reverse complement.
AGTTGGCTAAAGTATCTTGTTCATAAATTTGCTTGGTTGCTACAGGCTCTCATCGACAGGTGGTACTGGTGTATGGGGACAACTGGGAACAGATAAATATCGGAGGAGAACTGCTATCAGAGCGGCAAGTAACAGTCAAATTGTCAATTGATAACTATCTAACATAGTACTGTGTGAGAACAAAGGTGCAGACTGTACTTTATCAGTGGTAAAGTGAGTTGGCAAAATGCCAATGACGACATGTGCCATTACTCTTAACCCCCTCGTTAGTAATGACTACAAACACTATGACGAGCTGGGGACATACATACAATACAACGTCACAGTGACATGATGTCATGTCTGGGGCAACACCCAGTTGATACCTATGCCCGTTTTTATTATTGGTCGTATGTAATATATACTGCTGTATTTGCAAAAATCCGCACTTTCAGGCATGAAAAGCCATGCAAACCCATTGAAATATATCCTTTTACCTGTCGATGATAAACATTTGATTGTTTTTAAAATGCATATGGAGCCTATGTTTCTCATTTGCAAATGTTATATATTCATGAGCCTCCTTTGGATTCCCCATGATGTTAGTCTGATGTTAGAATACACTGTAATTGGTCCTCCATCAGACGGTTGACAGCCGTGCATGGTATTCAAATTACTGAAAGTGACATCACATGTTATGACCCAGCATTCCACATGCTCCTGCTCACCTAGCATTCTATGTAAATAAACAAACTGACTGCCAGGAACGTACAGATAACGTACAGGGTTTATGATCATCAGTTCTTTAAGTTTATACGATATTAATTTTGTGTTTGAGTCACTTTAAGGTGGAACTCTGCCATGTTGTGTTTGTTTGGTGTTGCAGCGAGACTTTGGATGTGGTACGAGCTAGAACCGTCCTAATGGATATTGTGGAGAGAAATACCATTCCTGTTTTTACCAACATACACAAAGCTCTGCAGTGCACAACCACAGTCCTTAAACATGTATGTAAACACGTAATTACCATAATAATTCAAACAGGAGAACATTTTGTTTTTTAATTATTAGAGTTTTAGAAAAAATTAAGTTTGGTAGTGATAATAATTAAGTTTGTAGCTGCTTGAAATTAGAAAACTATGATACTTGAAAGTTATCAGTGTTCGTATAATTAGGGACAACCAAATTAACGTACAAATTATGGCTGTAAATGAAATGGTAAATAAATTAAGGAGTTAAAACCAATTTTAAAATAAATGTAAGTCGTTGAAAAAATGATTGTGTTTGAAATAATTAGAAAATTCCAATTTTAAAAATAATTGTCATATTCGTATTTTTAGGGTCCAAACTCATTTTTTGGGGAGGAATAAATGTGTAGATATGTAGTATGTAGACACGTGTGTGTCTACCGTAATTACCTAATAATTTCAACCCTCTAATAGTTCGAACACTTAAATTAATAATGCTTTGTTGACATATTTCATGGTCAAACAAACTGAAAGTATGTACATTTGATTTGTCTATACATGCATATTGGGCAATAAACTCCATTTTCAGCATATCCCACTCATTTTTCAATATTTTCATATTTTATTGTATTTTTTATTTTTTATTTTTTTATCTCACAATAAAAACTATGAAAATATTGAAAACTAGTGGGACATGCAGAACATACCCAATATACATGTACAGATACTTCCAGGTAAAATACATTTGACCATGATATATGTCAACAAACCATGATTGTATGCCTTTAATGTGAATGTGTTTGCTGAATTTGAGATTGCAACTGCAACTACGCCCCTGTCTTGGGTCTTTCTGTAAAACAGAGGTATTGTGCATTGTTCTGCCATCACCACATCCAGACCACTGTCAGATCTGTATAACCGAGGACCGTCCCGATCCTGGGATTTGAAGCCGAGTTGCAGGATTGCAAGTCCAACGCTGGCTGAGACCAGTAGTAGCATCATATATATCACACCCAGCTACATCTGTTTATTTTATTTAATTTTTTATATTGCAATAACTTTTTTTTATTTCTAAGTACATTTGATGTCATTATGTATTACATGTCCTTCCAGCATATGTGTGTACAAGACCTGAACATGAACCATGGAGCCCAGCCTGTCAAGTACGGACATACACCGGTGGGAGAGGCACTGCTGTGAGTGTTTAGGATAACCATAGAAGTGCTAAGAATAACTATACTAACGTTCTGGATAACTATTTTAATGCAGAAGTGTTTAGGATAACTAGACTAATGTTTAGGATTACTGTAGAAGTGTTTAGGAGAACTATACTAATTTTTAGGATTACTGTAGAAGTGTTTAGGTTAACTATTTAAATGTTCCGGATAACTAGAAGTGTTAAGGATAACAATATTCATGTTTAGGATTACTGTAGAAGTGTTTAAAGGATAAATTTATTGGTGTTTTGGATAGCTGTTGGATTGTTTGGGATAACTGTAGAAGTGTTTAGGATGATATTTGAAGTTTAGGATAGTTTTCAGTCTCTAGAATAAATATAGAGGAATTTAGGATAAATATAGATCTGCTTACGGTAAATATTGAAGTCTTTGTGATAATTATTGAAATGTTTAGAACGAATGGTGGAGGCTTCTAGTGGTACCCCCCAAACTAGATCCATTTTGAATATTGGAAACTATACCACCACAAACACTCCCAGTACTCTCATCATCATGCACACAGTTAGGCAGAATGAGCTCCAGTGTAACTATAACAGACCATTTGAAAATCTCCAGTTATTATCAATCTTTATTTCCAACCCGACCGACTGGTCAAACTATCAAGTTAACAGTACACTCTGTCATACTGGTATATTGGATGAATTTCAAAGTCCTGTCCAACAACAATGCATTTAACATTAGTTACAGTTTGAACAAACCGGCATCTCTCTATTCTGTATACCGGCATCACTAAAGAAGACCAGATGCGTTGTTCTATTACTAATTTACCTGGTTTAAACTGCCTTAGGATAAAATATGGAATCAATGGCTGCCATTTAGTTCAAATAACTATCGCTTAACGTGCAAGCGTTTTGTTTCTCAGTGTTAATATTTGTTGCACGCAGTAACATTCACAGAGTTCTTTTCGTAGTAGAATTCGATTGTGATGTAGTTAACGAGCAATGTACTGTTCCCCTGGTACTCAATGTATTTATTCACACCGGGTCTCCTGCCTGTGCCAAGAGACAAATACCCAGTCTGGTCCCATGCCAACCAAGTAGTGTATTTTTCGTCATCGGAACGGTATCTGTGAATATCTTTCTTTTTGAAGTTTTTTTTGCATTCCTTAAACATTGCTCCAGGGGGCACTCCGACACAAAACTTGATACCCACGGAGCAGGATGTTTTTTGGTGAACGATTGTCACTCTTCGTATATCTTCATTGTTGTCATGTTTTTGCGAAAAGTGGAAGGTAAATCTGTGTGGAAGATCAAAAGTCAACACCACAGAACTTTGGCCAATAATTGGGACACCATAATCGTTGAGAACGTAGGAGTCTGTAATGTCCATCTTGAACCTCACTTTGGATTTGTCTGGAAGAAAACGATGAAAAACAGCTTGTCAGTTTAGGGCAGGAGGGAACCCGCAACATCTGTAGTGCTGAATGTTGCAGTAAACCTGCGAGCACCAGCTGGTACTGACAGACCAAGAATGATAACTGCATTGCCACAGTACAGACAGCACATCCTTTCAATATCGTGTCAGAAAGGGTGGGGTTTAAACCTGGAACCGTTTGCTCAGAAGTCTAAGGTTCTACCATTGCGCTACCCCCCAAAAACATGTATTTAGATAATGTTAACATAATACTAGTAAGTAAAACACATCCTATTACTATCATTTTTATTTATTTAATTTCTAAGCATTTTATACATATATATATATATTTTGTTGAGTATAAAATAGTTCGTTACACGTAAGCTTTACATAATCTTAGAAATCCTTCTTCCTTCCTGTGAATGCCAGATAAACCATTATAACTTCCATCCTGTGAATGTCAGATAAACCATTATAACTTCCATAATGGGAAAAATGTTTGCATAATTAATATCTGGCAATTGGGAAAAGATATTAAACTTTGTCTCATAAAAATTATCGTTTCCATATATTCATTCTCGTTAATTTTACAGTTCTATATATACAATTCCAATACTCACCATCACTGCAATTACTGATAGTCGATCTATGGTTGTCTGCAAATAACAATGCAATTAACACACAGACATTAATAACCATCAACTACTCGATCATTGGCTTGAATCAAGAATACGTTAATATAAATAAATAATAAATAAATAGTGCATTTATGAACATTATTACTTATCCATTTACATTATTACTTACTCCGGGTCACTGTGCAGTGTGCACTCATTTCACCTTCTCAACTCAAGCAGGTCCTACTGGGTACCCATTTTACAGCTAGGTGGACTGAAGCAGAGTGGATCTAAGCACTTTGATCATTAGTGCTACACAATGGCTTGAAATATACTCGAACCCGGCGCCTGGGTTATGAGGCAGGCATATGCTACCTCTAGACGCCTGTGCATCAATTATGCACAGGCTTCGTTAGCTTTCATGTCGGTTGTACTCCCCAGGGAGTTGAGAGGGAAAGCAGGATTGTACATTGATCCAGTGACAGGGGTAACAATAATGTAATGCTTTGAACATCCTTTCGAGTGTCGACATAATAAATGTTATTATTTAATATTTTTTATATTATTATAGTATTATTGTTTTTATTATTATTATTATTATTATTAATAATTACTACTACTACTTCTACTACTATCATCGCAGCAACTTCATAATCACTACTACTACTACTACTACTACTACTACTACTTTCGAGTGTGGGCATTATAAATGTTATTATTTAATATTTTTATATATTATTATAGTATTATTGTTATTATTATTATTACTATTATTATTATTATTATTATTATTATTATTAATACTTACTATTAACTACTACTACTAATACTACTACTTTCAAGTCTGGACGTTATAAATGTTATTATTTAATATTTTTTATATTATTATAGTATTATTGTTATTATTGGTACTATTATTATTATTATTAATTATTAATTACTACTAATACTAATAGTAATACTTTCGCATGTGGACAATATAAATATTATCATTTAATATTTTTTATATTATTATAGTATTATTGTTATTGTTACTATTATTATTATTAATAATAATTATTAATTACTACTAATAATACTAATACTAATACTAATACTAATACTAATACTTTCGAGTGTGGACATTATAAATGTTATTATTTGATATTGTTTATATTATTATAGTATTATTGTTATTGTTATTATTATTATTAGTAGTAGTAGTAGTATTACTATTATTATTATTATTATTATTATGTGACGTAAAACAATAAATCTATTACTACTACAACTCCTACTACTACTACTACTACTACTACAACTCCTACTACTACTACTACTACTACTACTACTACTACTACTACTACTACTTTCGAGTGTGGACACATAAATGTTATTATTTAATATTATTATTATTATAATTATTACTGCTGCTGCTGCTTATGAACACATGCTTTTTAATGCATTATCATGGAATTAACAATCAATAAAAAGTCAATATTAATTAATTACCATGTTTCACTTCCACAGTGATTACTTCATTGTCTGATCTTCTCTTTATGGCCGGCATTGGATTTAAGGTCACTTTTGAAAATGATATGTTAATTTTACCATCATACTTTATGACCACGTTTCTCCCTGGTATCCACCCCTTTCCAAGTGACAGAAAGCCAGCGTTGTTCCAGCGGAACCAAAGTTCTGTGAATCCACAGCTTTTCCAGAATGGTTCCGAGAGATAATATTCTTCCTGATGAGTGTTGTTTGGCTCATGTATTAGCACTCTAATGTCCTGTCCTATGGTAACCTGTTTTCCATATGTAGATCCATGCCAAAACGTAACCTGTAGGTCTACCTGACCAGAAGCATTCAATCTCATGAAGAGAGATGTCCGTCCGATAACCTCTATGTTGTAGTCGCCGAGATAATAGCGTCTGGGCTCAGTCATCTGGAATCTATGCACATCTGTTTCTACAAATTGAAAGAAAAAGAGGGGCGGGTGGTAGCGCAATGGTAGAACAGTTTGACTTCGGAGACCAAAGCCCTGGGTTCAAATCCATGCCGGGAGCACGCCTTTCTGACGCGATATTGATAGGATGTGCTATCTGTACTGTGGCAATGCAGCTATCATCCTTGATCTGTCAGTGCCAGACGGTGCTCGCAGGTTTACTGCAACATTCAGCTCTATGGATGTTGCAGGTTGCCTCCTGCCCTAAACTGACAAGATGTGATATAGGTGAAGGAACCTTGAAAGCAGCTCTAAACCCTAATCCAAAAAATAAAACATACCAACAACAAAAAGGAATATTATATTATTATTATTATTATTATTATTATTTAAAAAAAGAATATTATTATTATTGTTAGTACTATTATTATTATTATTATTATTATTATTATTATTATTATTATTATTATCATCATTATCATTATCATCTGACTAGTGAAGAAGGTTCCACTCACGTTTGTCTATGACACAGACCCTGTGGCCTTTCCTGGTGGTGAGAATCCGTGAGTGCTGGGGACAGGGCTTTCTCAATGGTTTTAATTCTTCTGAAGTTGCCTAAAATTAATGTTAACCCTTTCACTGGTGGCTTCAACATTGGTTGTGAGTAGACCAGCAAAAAGAGGGTTTAAGTTGATTAGAAATATATTCTAAAGGCTCCTACATTCATGCCTGTTAACCCTTCCCTTGCTGGTTTTGATTACTTAAAGGCATACATAGTGGTTTGACAAAGTTTTACCTATTTTTTATTTTTTTTAAAATTGGGGTTTAGAGCCGCTTTCAAGATTCTTTCACTTCTATCACGGCTTGTCAGTTTAGGGCAGGAAGAAACCTGCAACATCCATAGCGCTGAATGTTACAGAAAACCTGTGAGCATCGGCTGGTACTGACAAGACCAAGGATGATAACTGTATTGCCATTCTACAGACATCGCATCCTATCAATATTGCGTCAGAAAGTAAGCTGCCGCAAACATTGATGCCGGACCACAAGGGCGGGATTTTTTACCTACCTGAAAATATATGCATTTGATTTGACTACACATGTGCTTTATACAAGTAGCTACTTATGTCTCATTTTAATTTTATTTAAGAATATTTATTGAATTAGAGGAGAGTAGCAATAATTACCAGCAGATCACTAACTGAAACCACTTAGAGTTGTGTCCCCTTATTGGATTAGGTATAGGCAAAAAAATATTATGAACATTATTCAGGGTTTTGGAGGTCCAAACATAATGTCAAGTGAATGTACTTTGCAACTGTAGCTAAGAACTAGTCCAAAACAAGTATCAATATATGTAATTGTATGTCTTTTAACCAATGTATATAATCCACACAAAATGTTTGTGCATATTTCAAATCCAGACACATTCTGCTGATGTATTTGTCATGGGATCATTTTATTTGCACTTTATTTGCACTGAACATGGCATGGACATGCCCAGACCCCTGGCTTGTTTTCGGATAAAATCACAATTATCTGTTGCCATGTCTGGTAACATTTACTTTAATTTTGAAATATTCCCTCAAACTTACCCCTCTCTCGACCTCATCAGAACTGGTGGATGTTGTGTCGGATGTCACATGGCAATAGTGACTGTCATACGCATATTCAATGGTAGAACAGCCAATGATACTCTGGCAGAGTGACACGCACATTTTCCGACCATACGGCTGTTTAAAAATGTTTATGCTGTTATCATGAGGCACAGATAAATTCACGGAAATGCAACTCAAACCAACAAATACTAACATACATCTGCAAACAAACCCAGCCATGGTGTGTTGATACCACCAAGCTTATACCTCGAAATCTGGAGAGAGAAAAGAAATAGCATTGATGAAATACAACAGTATCAAAGAGAAAGTTTAATGCTGACCAAAATGTGACATTACACAATACAGTGACTGGCACTGGGAGTACCGGTATAAATAAAGTACTTTGAGGAATCTTCCATTTCTTCAAAGACGCAGGTTCAGAATTTCATCATAATAATATACACATTTATATTGCGCAAATAAGGGCAGGTGGTAGCGCAGTTGGACTTCAAATCCCGCACCTGGGGCCCAGCATCAATGTTCGCGAAGTTACCTTTCTGACACGATATTGATAGGATGCAATGTCTGTAGAGTGGCAATGCAGTTATCATCCTTGGTCTTGT
>JAUTBT010051720.1:0-15795 GCA_032361225.1 Lepetodrilus schrolli | reverse complement strand
GCAGAGGTTTATATATATATATTAATATATATATATATTTATTTATTTATTTATTTATTTATTTATTTATTTATGTATTTATTTATGTATTTATTTATTTATTTATTCATTCATTCATTCATTTATTATTATTATTATTAGTAGTATTATTATTATCTGTAAACCTTCACGCTCTGGCTGGTACTAAGTGATTAGTCAGGAATGCCTGAGTTCAGACATATCGACTTTCATGTTATTATATATCCTGGCAGGCCTCCTACGTACTTGAATCTTTCCGTTCTCTTTACTTACCATATATAAATAATACATAGACCTTGCATTGTAATTGTATTATAAAAATGCCCTTATTTAATATTGAAACTCGACACCTACATGGATATACATCTGTATTATCCGTACCGTGGATATCCTCAAATCCTTGGCGCTAACGTGTTTACAATCCGGCTTCCATAATGCATGGAATGGAAGTTCTCACTGTATTCGTGTCCCCATTGTCTCCTCGGTGTTATTTTGCCTGCTCCTATCCCATTATCACGCACGTTACCTCTACACAACGGCACGAGATAGTGAGAAACATCAATGAGAGTATTATATTTGCTCGATAACACCGTTAACGTTGAGTGTTGTTACCTGAACATGTCATTCTCCATCTGGCACGCCTGTGGGAATAACCCTGTCTGTGGTTGATCCTCGGTTATGTCTCCATCTGAGTAGAACCGTAATAACCACTAATGCACATGTCCATATTACCACTGAAGTCCCCATACATGATCAGTCAAAAGCAGGTTTGTGTTTATATATATATATATATTTTAAACCTGATTGATTTAACGAATACAGTTTCACTAGTGTAGAGTATCATACTGTCGTAAAACCATGCTACATCGTAGTGAAAAGTAGAATGGTATTTATTATTATATGAATTTTTCAGAATAATCCATCATTAGTTAACACGATATTGTAATTACGTTTTTTTTTACACATGTAAATGCATGCTTGGCCTTTCATTAATGAACAGGAAAGTAGTTGAACGTCGATGGTTCATCAGATTCCGTTAGCTTTATACTAAATTCCGTGTTAATTCATAATTCTAAAATATGAAAAAGTATGATGTATAGTCATGTGTTATATTACTTTATGAAAGGTATGAACGGTAATAAATATTGACATTAAAGCCATCATATTTACTGAATGGTTTGTTATGTATTCAGTAGTCTGAATTCGGAGCTTAGAACACTGCTGCTAGTTGTATATTTTACTTACATTGTTGAATACAATCCTCTGGGCCGAGGAAGTCGTTATAGCTCAAATGTGGAGCAATGTGGGTTCGAATCCCAAGAGAATGTATTCTGGGAAGTATTTATCTCACGTTTGGAATACAACATACATCATCAGCTGCTTAATGTACCCATTTCATGACACAGATAGTTCGTTGGTGCAAGGAAACCATAGGATAAACGCCAGATTTCTGGAATTCGTGTAACAATTATGTGACATGAATTGACTCCAGCCATATTCATGAAGCAGAGGTCTTCACCTTGTCGCTTTTCTGATGATGCCTGCAGTTTCTTAAGGGAAATCAGTCTGTAATTTAAATGTATTTGTCTGTGGAACTGATCAGTGCTCACTCCACGTTAAATCACGGTTCACTAAAGTATTGGCATAGTATGCAGTTGCATCTTGTATCTCAGAAATTATCTGAAATCTGTATCAACAGAAAAAGAGAACGTTATTAACCTTTGAAAACCATTTATTTCCTAAATAATTATGTATGTACGCCTTATGATTAATTTATATCAAGCCACTGTACAGCGCATATGTTACGTTGGTCAATGAATAATGTATATGTACATTTCAGTATTTCATTGTGTTTTCTGTTCTTTACATATTACGTTATATGAATATAACTAGTATCCATGGGTACACGGATGCACACTCATGCACACACAATTCTTTGCGTTGCGGTGAGTTTCATCTCGAGATGTGCCCGAGGCATAACATATTAGACATAAAGGCTGCATGCGTGTACATCCTACAATATCTATCATTTGCGTGTACCCGATCCCGAACCGGATACTATCATGAATCCCGAAACCTCAAGGTCAACACTCGCGCGGTCATATCATATATAATTATTAATAAATTGAATATGTCTCCAAAGTTTTACCAGTAACAATCATGAGCATGTTAATGACAAAAATCAGTATTTGCGTTCATCAAAAATTAGAAATCGTTAATCGCCTAAAGGGTTCTTACTAATTATCCAAATAACATGAGCCCCAATGTCTCTCAAGGAAATATAAGTATAGCAGCCAAAACAAAAATGATGTCCATTTTGCCCGTGGAAACAATTATAGCATCGTGCCTATAATGTATTATAGCATTGTGCCTATAATGTCCACTGCTCGGCCATATTGGTAACTTTACAACTCCTCTGAGTCTAGTAGACTAATCCCTGGACAATGTCAATTATATATTTCGAGCGTTAATGAGGAAATACTTATTCGCACCGACCTATAACGACGAATGGTCAGCAACTGTAAATTCTGCTGACAGGTATTGCCGACAGGTAATACGAGTGCTAGACTATTGCAAATATACTTCCAGGACACTGAAAGCAAGATATATTTGCTTGATTTTAAATGTTGTTAGTACTTCGTTGCAAACCAATCAAATCATATTCACAGAGTAGTCTAGCCTCTAAAACAAATATTTTTTTTTCTTTTTCCATAGCAAGAGGTTTTAATTAGTATTATTTCTACCAAATCCCGATAGTATTGTCCGTGGAAGTGAAGGTGTTTATTCTTGACTAGTCATTGAATTGATGGAGATTTATGTATTATTTAATCAAACTAGGAAACAAACAGTCGATGTAAACATCCACAGAGTCGTTGCTTGCTCTACATTGATTAAGCAAGTCAGTGCCAAGTGATGTTACTCGAAATGACCTGATACCGGATGTCAGAAGCTGTGAATCATTCAGCAGAAACGGATCCCGGATGTACTAGTAGTTACTGATGTATGGGTTTGCTGTTGGTTCTTATGCGGGCATAAAACTTGGTTACTTGTACTATTGTACCCTTTACGATGCTCGTGTGCTGCGTGTATTTAACCCTCTTCCTGTTGGAGGCAACCGGATAACAGTGCCTGTGCCTAATCCAGCAAGGAGAGGGTTAAGTTTCTTTGCTGTATCAGTGTTCAGTCTCTGAAGAGTGGCAGCGCCATATTTAACTCTATCCATGCTGAAGATAACAGGTGGTGTCTTAAAGAGTAGTGTCTGTGTGCAATCCAGCAGGGAGAGGGTTAAAATGACGTCATTTACTATGCCCGGTGAATTCTCGTCGGATAATCAAATACTGTATACTGTAATCAATATAATGTGTAATCATTTGTTCTCGCAAATATTATTTAGCAATCCGAGTTGCGGTATGATCTTCAGTAGATTCCAATTATTTGTGTAGTTAAACATAATGAGACGTTGTATTTGCCTTCAAAGCATAATTCCGCTTTGAAGAATAACATTTCAAATGCTTTACATAGACGTATTTACGTTTATTATCAACGAGCATTAGCGAGTGATCAAGACAAGAGTTGTATTCTTATCGTTTATTATCAACGAGCATTAGCGAGTAATCAATACAAGAGTTGTATTGTTTTCCTTGGCTAATTTGTTCAAAGCAAATTCATTCTCAGAGTTCTAAGCAACGATTATTTGCTGCCACCAAGAAGCTAACCCCACTCAGCGAACAAAGACTTATTTAATATATTTCTGTAGGCAATGGGTATTTCTTCCATGTTCACGCTAATACTTCACATCTAACATGTTCTTAATTCGGCATCCTGTAGCTTTGAAACAGGTCTCACGGCTTAGATGTGTGTTCGTGTCTCCCATTTAGCCCAGGTTAACGTCAAATAAACATGAACATTTACGTCGTTTGTTCTCATTATCCGATAATAATGATGATTACTCATATGTTAATGACATTACGCTACATGTTACAATACTATTATAACAGCATATTTTAGAAGAGAATTGTCATTAAAGTCTGTTTGGTGAAATGATTTTATGAGAATATTTCTTTCTAAAGCTGCCAAATCAAAACTACAAATAATTTCAAGTTTGATACTTCTCGACCAAGCTTGCTTAACCCTCCCCATACTGGATTAAAGCACAGACATTGATCCTTAGGGCATCTCCGGATGTCTTCAGCATAGAAAGAGTCAACAAAATACAAGAGTTTCTCGCGGAAATGATATTGCCTATGAAAGATATCGAAGGATGGAAAACATCAATGATAACTTGTAAAATAAGAAGATGTTATCAATCACGCCCACGCTCTAATGACAAATGCAGCTTTATGTTTTGTTTTGTTTTCTACTCCGATTTCTACCATCAGGATTGAGGACCATATGTCGGTTATAGTTGATCATCTCTATACAACAATATAACAATTTAAAGAATGAGATACGATATATTATTTGCGTCAAAATGAATGATTACTTTGGAATGATCGTAATGCTTTTGTTTCACATATTTGTAAATGAATCAATAACAAAGAACAATATTGTTCATATACATTGACACAATTAATAGAATCGTAATGTTGGTGTTAAATACCAAGGTTGACAACTTGACAACTTGGTATTGTTTTATCTCAATGTCCTCGCAGCATTGCTGTCACATACGTGAAGTCTAATATTGCAGCTCTATGAGCAAGCCTTCTAGCATGGAGTTGGCGCAAAATAAATACGTCTTAATACTCAGGAGCTCACACTGTCACCTCTAGTTATTTCTACGGTCTAACATTCCAGCTGCAATTACAGTAAGGCTGGAACTAGGATTTGGTATATTTCAATTGATGTTGAACCGAAGTAATAATGCATCCTTGAACCTTCTCAATTAAGTCATAGTATTCATTTTAATAAGTAATACTACCTAAACATGTATCATTTACTAATGAAATTTACGGCATTGTCTATTAATAGTTTAATAACCGAGAAACATTACATTAATAAAAGCCGACAGTTCTATTCTTAATGTCGCAGACGAAATGAACATTTTGGGCAATGTTTGTACGGCCGTCTATCTGTTACCTTGCACTATCTGATTTATGACTCTAAGAGGCTGAATGTTCTGTCTATGGATACTGAGATAATCAGCAGAACGTCCAGGCCTTAGTGGGGAAACTTGGTTCTACACGGAAACTTGACTTCCGGTCATCTCGCCGACGGGAAGTATGTCAGCTTGAATGTTGATAGTGTGTACTGATCCCGTAAATTAGGGCAGTCATATCGGGGGTATTAGGGCATTTGCACCCTACATTCTCTCGGGCTAGTCACGCTCTGACTGCCGGCACTGGCACCAATTACCACGAAAACTAGCGCACTGATGCCATGAACCATATTATTACTATGATCATGTTATCGATTAGTCGGTATGCTGACGTTGTGAGGTAGATTAACAAAGAAATGACTGGATAGTTTACAGTTCTATCTGTCCTCCTCTCTTTCTTTCTTTCTTTCTCTCAATATATCTCTCCCTTCCTCCCTCTCTCGTACTTTCACAGAAAGCTAGTTGTATTCCTTCTCCTCTTACATGGTTGTGTATAGTCCCCGGGCTTCCATGTACGAACCTGCTGACCTCTACGGTAGCATTGATTCAAACCTTAGACATAGTCTACACCATTGCGAACGTAAGAGATACCTTATACGCCAGTCACACTGAAAGATATGACATCTGACGACACGTTACGACCGGATACGACTGGAAATCGCAAGTAATCGTACGGTCCTGCCACAAGGCGTGGGTGGTTTGGATGGTCGTAGGGTGGTTTTTGATCATGTTCAGAAACCAGGCTGCGACCAAATTGGTTGTAGTTGGTCGTGGCTGGTCGTAGCTGGTCGTGACTGGTTGTAGCTGGTCGTGGCTGGTCGTAGCTGGTCGTAGGTAGGTGTTCAATAGTCGTACGTTGCGACTGGTCCTTGAAAACCGTAGGTAGTCTTGGGTGATCGTACGACAAATTCCTCAAGGTATTGCCACCAGTCGTGAGACAGTGTGACTGCTAGCTGACATCGCAGAAAAGAAACACGACCGGGCCAAGAGCGCCCTAAGTCGTACGATTGACATGGTCGCGGGTAATCGCAGCTGTCAGTATGACTCATTGGAGTTATACTACTGTCACATTACCACCGATTAGGGATAAGGCGCCCGTACGGGCTAAAGTTTTGGGGAAATTGTGCAAAATCTCACGGCGGCAAGGGTGCCGTGGTTATTCCGTGGGCGTCTTGGTGTTATTTCCTTGCCGTAGGCCGCATCGGAAGATTTTAGCCGTAAGCCCGTAGACGTCCTAGACATCATCGCACGGGCACCGCATGGGCCCAGTACGGCCCCCCCCCCCCCCCAACATTCGTACGGATGTCGTACGATTTTGGGACGGTAAGATTGCCGCGCCGTGCGATTGATCTTTAATTGTACGGGCGCCTCAGGGACGCTATGCGGCCTCCGTAGGATTATACTGCGGTACCCATGAAGCGTACACACGGGCGCCTCACTATTGGAGTCAAGAAGAAAACTTCAAAGGGCACCGCGAGTGCCCCACCGAATATGTGACTGACTCCCGATTTCCGGAAATCCGCCGTAGGTAGAACAATTCGTACGGAGCCCAGTGGATATGTCGCTGTAGTATTACTCTTTTGTGTACAGGACTGCACGAAAACTTAGATGCGCTGCGATTGTGTAACATTACTGCACCAGAGGTATGCTAACTGGCTGTTTCACCCAGACATTACCCATCGATCACATACAAACTTGTGATATTGGTATCACATTCTAATGAATGTTTGATACCCATCTACTTTAGATTAGATCTGTTAAACATGTTTACTGCGCTACCTTGTTAGAATGGGGTGAACTGGTGATGAGTGCATTTCGTTAATATATTACACAATGTTCAGGCCAACGTTCCACAGAACAATCGTAGCTCTACGAGAGTCGTAACTCCTTACGATCTTCATGCTAACGTACAGGAGTTACGACTCTCGTAGCGCTACGATTGTTCTGTGGAACGGGCCCTTGGGCATCCTTTCATGCTCTCGTATGCACTCAGAGTTCATTGAGCTCTCGTAGGGATCAACGAGATACGACAGCGCTATGGTCTCTTGGCGGATACGATAGTTTTATGAATGGTTGCCCAGGGTATCAAGTACACGACCAATTAACACAGAACACTATCTATCATGAACAGCAGTGCTGTCTGAATGAACTGTCAGTGTGGCATGCATCTTGTTGGAAGAAGAAGTAGCAGGACAGGAATGATACCGTGGACGTTAATTGTTCAGATCTCTGGCTGGAGATGTTGTTCCTGATTCTATTCTCATGTCCTGCCAGACTGACTGTACACGTACTAGACTACCCCGGATATCAAGCAATCACACGACTGGACTGGTCTGACTGGTCTGACCGGATCTGATCCAGATTGAATAAGTTTTGAGACATGTTAGTGGGATTGGTATTTAGCCCTCCTGACCCGCCATGATCAAACCATGATCAAACGAACGTCCTAGATGGTGACAAAGAGAGCTGGATGTGTGTATATCTGTCATACCGTAGGATAAGCCCGTTCATCCGTGGACTTCATATCTAGAATAGATCAGAATATGGTGACAATGAACAAAGATCTAAAATGTCTCACACGGCGCTCATCTAAGGTTCTCTGATTTAGTGAAGTTATTGGAGATTGATGTCAAACAAGAACGTTCTTATATCAGAACTTTAAGGCAAACTGCATATATGTTCAATGTGAATAAGTTGTTACATGGTATATACTAGCAGCTTAGTAACTAACTAACTAAACAGTCCATTTATAAAGCGCGGGAATAGTGTATGCTGGAACCGTTAAACGATTCATTATTAGTTGAAAAATATATAAATAAATAAACAAATAGTAATATGTTTCCATTGTTATTGATGGATGACCTTCTGGAGACAGCAAAAACGCGATATGTATAACACTATGCACTCTCTTCCGATGAACATTTGTGAAATTAACAATTGCTTCCCACAGGTACTCCCCTGGGAAATCAGATATATGTATGTATCACAATATAGCATAAATGTTAAGATACCATTCATAGGAAGCAGCAATAGTGTGTCGAATAATTAAATTATGTATTCTCGATGTCTGTAGTACTGATTAATGTCCATAACTTAATACAATTTCTCCGTTTCATAACACATAACGACTAATCGTTCAAATTTCAAGTCAATTTCCACAAAAAAATAATATATGATCACTGTAATTTGCTTGAATAATTTCTAAGGACGCCATTCCTACAGCGGTGGTCATTAGTGGTATGCATATACTGTAAATAAGGAAATTAATGCGTCACTAATTTAATGCGACCTCAAGCATTTAGACATATATTCGACAACAATTAAATGCGATCGACCAGGCCTCTATTCATGTTTTTTTCCCGGACGTACCTTTCATTATTTTCCATAATGCGTACCAATTAAATGCGACCATAAGCCACTCGCGTTTTTCGCATTAATATCATGCTCGCATTAATTTCCTGATTTACAGTACACTGCGTACAGGCTGACGTTTTCTTTGGTTGAGTTTGTAACAAGGACAACACGAAGAACAGTGTTATTGTAGAACATGCAGCCAATGCTATGAACATGACACACGTCACTCTTAGCCCTCTCTCCACCGACCCAGAAACAGGCGGGAATTCGATTCCTCTCTTACTAGTTTAGCGAAATTTGATTTCGAGTATCAGGAATGCCAGAGAAGTTCCCATTGATGTGAATGTAGTGCCACCTCCGCGTCCTTAGAACTGAGTAATCCGGTCATTTAGCAGTCGTTAATAAGCACCAGAAGTGAAATTAACATCTAGGGAAGAGATTTGTGCTAGGAATTCTCAATGACTGGTGCAATTCCAAAGGTGCTTTTGGGGATGCGCTTAGCATTCGATACCAGCCCTGATCGGGGACAATGATGTACTGTATTGGCTTAGCTGTAATAATACAATCCCCTAGTAAATGTATCGCGCCCGATGACGACCTAGAAATATGAAAGGTAATAATTGCAAAGGGGATTATCCGTTAAGGCGATGAAACTAGGGAACTGGAATATTCACTAGATGCAACTGATCAATAGTTGTTTGAAGGATGAGTCCGTTTGGCCTCTCTAAGCCATGTGGATGTGCAGATTGCCTATAGTTTGGCAATGACTCTAATCTCCAGCTTGTATTGGCATTATGTAGCTAAGAATCCCACTATTAACTAACCCTTGTCTATTATCCAGGATAATGTGATAACTATTAATGTGATTTGCTTTATATGAGTATATTTGGGGGTTTGTGTATTCATGTAGTAGTCGACATTGCAATGTTTGAATGGCAAGGATGCATTTGCACTTGTATGTATAACCCATGTTTTGTATATTTAATTAATTTGACAAGAGTGTGACATATTTAAAAGTCAAAAGTTCATAATAAGTAATAGAATAGTTAGAGAATAACTTACGATATACGAGTGATTACGGAAAATATGTCCCGAGTGAAATTAATGTTCAAATTTCGAGCTTCATTAATTTCGTATCGAGTCGGTTAATCTAATTATTCAACATAATCGTTTGATTGGAATAAAACATGGAAATCTGCCGAAAAACGTCTTGAAATAGAGAAACGACCCCAATCCGCTGCATTCGTCCATCTATGACGTCAACGTAATTACGTCAAAGTAATTGTCTGCCTGCGACGTCACAATCGTTGAATATCGCTCTTGACAAAATCAACACTGTAGAACACGTTTAGATGATAAATGTATACTCAAATATCGAGTATATCATCACCCCAGTGCATGGTTCCCCTAACTCTCGCGACAGATGCAAGTACTCGTGGATGAGAACAGTATGCCGGTATAGTACACGTATGTATAGGTACTTGTACACGTCTGTGCCCATGCAATTGCCACGTGATCGCCCGATACCATATTGGAGTAGAAACTAACGTGACATGTTGGCCGCAGAAAACACTTTAGGAAGGTGCCATCCCCTCATTGTGGTCGTAATGAGTTGGATGGCCTCGGGCTGTGCTCCTATCTGGGATGGGTCAAACAGTCGCTATAGATGCTCGATCACTTCCAGATAGCACCCCGGGACTTAGCCGATGTCGTCGTTTGCAGAGGTCTTCAAAATTTGTAGTAGAATAATCATCTGCCTTGTCTTGGAATATAGCGGCAGTTAACCAGTCTCTTGCCGCCAAGGCATCTTAATGACGTCAATACAAGTTGACATATAATATGCAAATGTGGGCAGTGTGTCCAGTAGGAAATCATCTGCATCACGCATGGATGGATTGAGTATCATTGGTTTAACTCACTGTGGACGATAACGCAACAATATCTCATCTCATCTCCTTTTCTCTCTCTCTCTCTCTCTCTCTCTCTCTCTCTCTCTCTCTCTCTCTCGTGTGTGACGTGTTATAACAAGAACAAGAACATTGCCATTTTAGCCAAGTGTTTAACACATGTTTCACTATACTGCATGTGTTTAAGAGCATCGTGGTAGAATACACCACAAAACAAAGAATATTTGAGCCATCAATGACACCAACATCATTATATGGTTACCCTAACAGAATAATGCCATGCCATAGTTAGAATTCCCGTTTCCTTCTGTAATTAAATTCCTCGACATCCGATTCATACAAGTTATTTAATAAAAATTGCAATAGTTTGGAAGCAGTAGTGTTACAATTACTAAAAGAAGAAACTATGATAATGGGCGAGACTGACATTAGATGTACATTAAATGTAACATCGTCTCAAGGAAGCGGTAACAGTGCTGCTTTTAATATGTGTTTTTAAATATAGAAGGTACACTGTAAAACACGTTAACCTGTTGTTTTTTTATAGCAAATTTGTATAGCAAAGAAGAAGCCTGACCTCGAAGTTACGAACATTAATGAGTATGATTTCATGCTCAAACTTATTTAATATGGGGAATTGTGAACAATACTTTAAGTTGAGCATAAAATTGTACTCGAAAAAAGTTTCGTAATCTCACGGCCTGCATTCTACCGTCTGATCATAAGACTTAGAAATACAAGTAGGGCTTACACTTGCATTTACAGAAACCCAGGACATATTTATCGATAACCCCCTAGTAGTTTGTGTAGCAATGCTTTAAAGACAATTGTCAGTGGGTATACGTTGATACAATTCACCCTACCCTACCTTGAAATGGCGGCATCAGTGCGGAAACTGTGTACCATAAGACAGATCAATTGGCGTTTATCGTAATAAATATATATCTTCCAACGAAGTTGAATCCGAAAGCTATTTATCATTAGTAACATATCCTCTCAAATAGATGTGGATATATGGTACTTCTCTGACCTTGCTGTATTCTGTCCTGGTCTGAGGAACACCAGTGCATGACGTATGTTGGTCAGTGGACAACTGGCACTGACGTCCATATATCTGACCGTCCATTATCTGACCAGCCAGCCAGCTGTCCCTGGGTCTGCCAATACTGGGTCAGGGGTGCTTCAGAAGACTATAGCATATCTGTGTGATGCTATCCTTCTTTAGAATGGTAAGAGCACGACAACACTTTAGAGGTGACAACACATGTGATGTATTACGATATTCCAACAGTGTGTGATGTATTAGTCTACGAGTATTGAACTACTCTGATATATTAAGTACTGAGTCATATATCACATTATTCTAATGGTGTATGTCGATATATCGGCACCTAGATCTGTTTTCTTTTGGCTTTAACGAGTTAAATGAAACATTGACAAATACATAAACAACCCGGTCACGTTTTCACACCATGGCAGGAAGTTGTACAACACAACATCAAATAGCCGACCGACACTGAATCGTTGTACACAAATTGACGGAGGGAGACTCCGGCGTACAATTGATTAAACCAACTTAATTCAGTCTCTCTCCATATTTACACGACATCGCAGAACTAAGATTACACGTGGTATTTGTGGTCGACACATTTCAAGAGAAATAGTAAAAGAAGCATTCTTGAAGAAAGTTTAAAAATATATTTACTGTAGATACGAGTTGTTTACAGTTAATTTAATCAGCTAGTGTCATTAGCGATCGCAACCGTAACATCCACTAAACATGATGTACGTGGTAAATGAAATGATAGCTTTATACTTATCCCGCCTGTGTCGAGCTGTAGAAACAATTGGCCTGACAGTCGAAACAGTCGGAACAAATTCACGTAGTATTAGCAGTCTGAGACTAACATGTCTCTGAAATGAAATATAGCTCATCTGAGCTTCTATTCCATTACTGCACTCTCGTGTCAGTGAGTGTATGTTAACGATCGAGAGTCAAGCCATCTTTCAAATCAAAACTTGATAGAAATAAAAAAGAGCCGTCCAAATCCTAAAGAAACGCTACGGGTGATGTAGTTGGCTGGTTTTGAAGTTGGGCTCGGCTGTTTTTATGTTGGCAGCATTAAATTAAATGCATTTGCTAGTGTGACAAATTTGCATCAAACGATTACACAAAAGAAATAAGACTAAAAATAAAAATACGTGATTTCTATTTGAAAGGAATTAAGCTACAATTTATTACAAATTGCTAGAACGGTCAAATGTTTCATTGACAGATACACGAGTATGGCATAGACAAGTATGTATGCTTTCACTGTAATGCGTGCACTTTACTGATTACAGCATGCATAATCTTGTATGCTTATTAATGTCTGATTTTGTTGTGTTAATATATTGTAAATCAAGTAACCTTTCATATCGATTACAGTATTACTGGTATAATTATTATACTGGTTACCCCGCTACCTATAGCGTATAATATAGTGCGACAGGTAGAGGATGCCACCTAATACATGCAATTCTGATATGCACAACAAATTATGTTTCATTAACCCTATCGAATATAACATCTCAAATTATGATGATCTGTCTGAATACTCCCCAAAAAAAGGGGGACAACCTTTCACTTGGTTTAAATTACAAGGAATTTATTCTAAACCCTTTTCATATGAATAAATTACATATCCTGGCTGTTTATATATGGGTTTCTACGATCAGATAATTAGGAAGCTGGTATGGCCTGTCAATACCAAACTTCTAGTAGAGCCTCTCCTCATCTTCCTCCTCTTCCGGTCATCCTAATACAAGGCGTCTCCGGGGTATCGTATCACGAAGCTCTCTTATCCACTGATACCATAGCGCTCTCGTAAGTGCACGATCTCCGTGTATAAGAGGTCGCTACGAGAGCGTTATGGTCTCGTAGTACATGAGAGAGCTTCGTGAAACGATACCCAGCCCATCCACATCTCAGAGTCAGCGTGCGGAGCCCCTGGTGGCGTCATCACGTACTGATACACTGTTTCCGCCGGGGATTTGGTTAGTGGCGAGTATTATATGACCGATTCTATAAAAAGCCCAGTGCTCTGATTAATTGGATAATTTGTGACAGTGTGAAGCGTCCATAATGTTAATACTAAAGCCAGTAGATTTGATGTACAGAACACACTTTAACTTTCTTTAAATCATGGCTCTCTATTTGACAGTCAGACTTTATATGCCCCCAAATCCTTATAATGTCCGGATGATGATAGCTTGGAGAATTATAAGGCATATAAAGCACGGCTGAGGACATATATCGCCCAGGGAAAGTGGAACAAGTTGGGACTATCAACTTTCACTTTCACTTGAGATAGTTTGTAAATATATGTGCTTTGCGTTGGACTCGAACCCACGACTACGGAATCACTCATATAGAATGAATCCATGTATGCTACATGTGATAAATATTATGGGTAAAGGAACTGATATTATAATGTTTCTAGTCAACTTATGCATGATATGTTCTCGAATTAAAAAGAAAATAATAAGAAAAACATTGCTACACTATATGATTTTTATTTGTCATATGATATGTTAATTTTGATATAATTTATTCTTTTAATAATAACAAACACCGTCCTTTTTAGTTTCCATCCAAAGTGATACTCGCCAGTTTTCGAGCCAATTTCTAACATAATCCAATTAAGTATTCCTAATAAATACCATTTACGTGTCATATCTTATCTTTATTTGTATTGGTCTATCGATAATGATGGTGTCACTCATTAATTCATTCACAGATGCTACACGCCTGTGTATTCAATGTGCATATGGTTAGATAGGATCCTCCATTTTGCTAAATGCAGTATGTTTCATGTAGGCGTATTATACAGATATAGCATAGTGATGGAGAAGGACCGAGAAAAATACACACCAACATTAAATAAGTTTGCCCTCGTACTGAAGTTACAGCCCGTAGCAAAATTCCAGACTAAATCTTGAGAACGCTCCAATGTGTAATATAATATTTATCAATGTGGATGTGGAAGGACTATACAGATACTTCAGACATCCATTATTACATAGACCAGGATTAATTTTTAATCAGTAATGTTATAAAATTGTAGCAGGGTTCCCTGGAGCTACTACATAGCTAATGCCCCCTGATTCGCCAATACAATATTCATAATGCAGACTTAGTGAATTCTGAAATAGTCAAATAAATGTATCGGGTCCCACCGGAAATAATACAACAATGTCAATTCCACGCAGAGTTTGACCTTCAATGTTCCCACTAATCGAGGCATCTCAACTAAAGTTACATAATGAGTTTTCCCCAACTCTCATATTGATCAAATGAATAATTCGATATGATGGATGACAAATGGAATCAAGAATATTGTGCAACATTTTCGTTGAAAGTCACGTACTTGGGAACTAACCGATAAGCTACATAATAGCACGGGAAAAGTTTGAATAGTGAGGAAAAAAATATTTAAAAGTTAAGTAAAGTGGACCTATGTGATAAAGAGACATGACATTTTCTCTAATATATTGCACTGACGTGGACAAAGCCACCTCTTCAGTATTCAAACTGGGTTCTGACTCCAGCTGCGTCCATAACGAAGAGAGTATCGTGGTGCATTGATCCCACCAGTATTAGCCTATTAGGGACAGTTTCACTTATTGACATTGCTTGGTCCTTACGCGGTGTAAGTAAGTGCATAGCTTAGCGTTTCCTCCACCTCACATATTTAAAACAAGGAAGCTAGTACCACAGTTGATGAATCACCCACGTTGTGGAATAATTGAATGTAACTGGTGGAAGCATCAACTACATTAGCGCACGACCAGCTTATAGATAACCATGTATTTACGATAGTAGTGCTGTCTTAGAACACACTGTACACGCGTATTAGTTCGTACCCGAGACAATAATGTAATGGTCAATTATAGAAAGGATGCATGTCTCAAGAATAGTACTCTACGAAATACTCCGCACCAATTAAGACGAGCTATTGTTATTATTTTCTTCTGATCCTTGTAAAAGAAATGGTCAAAATCGTACCTCGACATTTAACCAGGAGGTAGATGTCCATCATATCTTTGGTTTACCTGTCTCTGACTATAAGTAGTGGAGTCTGTTAGATCGCAGCTCTTTGTGATAGCTGACTACAACGCACTTCATATTTAGATTTATGTGTTCGGTGTCGTCCAGTGTCGTTCAGTGTCGTTCTGAAGTGATTTGTTGCTGTACACCTAGGGCCCGTTCCACAAAATGAATGGTCCCTTACACTCAAAGCGAGGATTATTGTTTTACGCCGACATAGTATGTGCTAGTGTTACAAATCGTTTTGTGAAACTTTATTTATTAGCATCAGTAAATTTACATCTTGTTATATCTTGGTATTACAATTTCATAGGTATTGCAAGAATTACAAT
>JAUTBT010051709.1:0-15795 GCA_032361225.1 Lepetodrilus schrolli | reverse complement strand
TTACCAGGATATGACGTCACCAGCAGCAGACATGCGAACAAGCTTCCATATCGCAGCACATGCGGGTGAATGGACATTATTATTTTTTCCTCGTGTTATACTCTGAAATATGATATACTAATTGTTATATCGCTCTTGTATTGCACATGATAATGACATACTTTTATGAGCGGGTGATAGCGCAATGGTAAAACGTTTGTACTTCGGAGACAAATATTCCGGGTTCAAATCCAGGGAGCCCGGCATCAATGTTCGCAAAAGTTACCTTTCTGACGTGATCATGATAGGATGCGCTGTTTGTACCGTGGCAATGCAGTTATCATCCTTGGTCTGTCAGTACCAGCCGGTTCTCGCAGGTTTAATGCAACATTCAGAGCTACGGATGTTGTTGGGTTCCTTCTGCCTTAAACTAACAAGCCGTGGTATATAAGTGAAAGCATCTTGAAAGCGACTCTAAACCCCAATTAAAAAACAAACAACATAATTCCATCACTTAGAGGTCAGTATACATAATGTCATCAGAGTTAGGGGTCAGTATACAGTAATGTTTTAAGGTTAGTGTACAGAATTTCATATTTTAAGGTCAATGTACAGAATGTCATCACTTAGTGTACACAATATAATCTTTTAAGGTCAGGATCAAGAATCAAATTTGGCACGGAATCTCCAAAAGGCATAGATTAACGTTTCCAATGTCAAATTCGACGCATGCGCTATTTACTGCCCCGAGTTCCCTGCCAAGATTCTTGATGTTAATTAGCTTTAACGCCAAAAATCACAACA
The DNA here is from genome assembly GCA_032361225.1 of Lepetodrilus schrolli. Lineage (NCBI taxonomy): Eukaryota > Metazoa > Mollusca > Gastropoda > Lepetellida > Lepetodrilidae > Lepetodrilus > Lepetodrilus schrolli. The sequence continues at coordinate 15,012 of JAUTBT010051709.1, read as the reverse complement.
ATGCTAAACCAGCACTTCCTCCTGAACTACGAAAAGCATGTGCATTTAAAAGTCGCAATTTGCTTGGTTAGATCATACATCTCACTTATTAAAAGCACACTAAAAACCTTCTTGGATTATTGTTACAACAACGAGAACGATCCATTGAAATGTAATAAATGTCCACGGTGGCACCGCGTTATAATAAAAGAACGTCATGGAATTATAAATATTTAAATAAACATCGTGTTTCTTACCTTTAATTTGAATATTCTTCTGGTTAACTTTCCTAAATACTACATACTATATGTTAGTGTTCCCTACATACATGTATGTATAGTATGTTCGCTTCGCATCTGATTAAAGACATACTCCCTAAATTGTAATCAGTGGTATAATCAACGAGTGTATTACAATATTACATTACGCCTAATTTTAACAGTGTAGTATTATTGTGTACTGTTGCAACGGTAATTATCATTCGCTCTATTGACGGAGGCGAAGCCACCAAAACGTATACGGCAATCGTTACCTTGGTTACCATATTGCCAGGTATATGAGCTGGCTTTGAATCTAGCGTGCGGAAGTAAGATATCAAATATAATTTCCGATATTATCTCAATGTATACAGACCTATATTATATACGTCCCACTTTGCTAATTGCTTAATATTCACGGTCTTTGTATGTACATGTATGTTGATGGTGGGTGATAAGGAATACATATTTAAGTAAACTGTATATATCAATACTATCGTGTTTGACTTCTTCAATGTTCATAGCTATCTATAAGTTGGAAATATGACTAATTAGAGGTCCTATACACACACAAAAAGATAATGTTGAATGCATGTGCATACAGCCGGGCTGCTTTAAGTCAGTGCAGTCCTTCTTGTATACTTAAAGGCATACAATCACGGTTTGTTGACATATTTCGTGATCAAACGTAATTTTACCTTACTTTGATTAGATTATTTGATTAGTCTACACAAGTATATTGGGCAACCAGCTACATTTTCCGCATGTCCCACTTGTTATATATAAATTAAATATTTCATCCAATTACTAAATGAAAACGAAACAAGGCAATTTTAGGTTTCCCCTTTACACCGAGTCGTACCACTTCTTATTTGCTACGTTTTAAATGCTAATAATGATTGCCGTCCCTACGTCACTTTCTAATACCTCAAGAGCTATGATTATATTAGGTACCCGGTGGTGTGAAAGAATTGGCTAAGCCTCTCCATGCTGAAGGCAACCGGGGATGCCGTAAAGGATTGTACATGTGCCTCGCCAGACGTGAGAGGGTTAAGCGCTGACAATACTTGTATTCTTAGATCGTTATGATTAACGCACTGCTGCCATAATCAATGCATATTTTCAAAATACCATTTTAGGCACTATTTCAAAATCCAGCAATCAATAGTTACTTATACCAAATTAGCATCCACCGATAGCATGGTTCGCAATGTCGAAACAAAAACAAAAAACACTTAATTTATTTACGAAATCGATATAATCTGAAGAAAATTGTTGCGTGTCTTTTTTTTCAGTAAAACATGACAAGTAATAGCAAATAGTTTATAGGTGACAACTATTTTTAGGAAGAGTAGGGCCTATTATAAAATGAATTGTCGGGATCTCTGAACAACGCTCTCCAGCTCCATGCTGTGAGAAACATGTGTCCCAAGGAGGGACCAGTCTGCCGAAATCGGCTAAGCTGGAAGGCGACTGTCCACCACCACCACGATCTCTGAATAAACTCGGGTAGGGAAAACTTCATGGTAGGCCTATATTTACCGGTTTCCGGTCATTTCGAAGTCAAATTGAGACGACATCAACGTTCAACATGTTCACATTAATTGTATAGCAGACTTCATAACATATGCTACTCCCATCTTCGGAGTTCTGTTCATAACAACAACTATAGCAATAATAATAATATGTGTTACCACATAGTCTGTGTCACACTTTGTTTTCACCCACTCCCATTCAATATATCAGCCTAACTCACATAAGCAAGTCTAGATTACTGGAGAACAAGAGTGTAAAGAATGTCAGTGGCTCCTTTCATATAAATATAACACCAATCACATATATTTGAACTACTAGTATTTACTTTCACCCTCTGAGACCAGTTAGTACTATGATTAAAATATCCGTGCTAAACATCGCTATGGCAAGCAAATAGAGGACAGAAATCGTAAATATATTTATTTGTTTTAAATATATGAATTATGCACGCATCACAAAAATATTTGGGCTCGGTTTCCTAAAATTCCGTTATCTGTATGAATATTATATGTAAGCTTCATAGATATTCATCGAAAGTTTAAGAAACGCTTTAAAATCTCCCTCAAATAATGGCACGAAACACCTATATATTTCGCAAAAAGAAAAATAATAACTATTACATTGCTTTTGTATTGTTGACTTATGGATCGTAAGATTTCGAATTCATTTCATTTGAATCATACAAAAATACTCTTAATACTAGTAAATAGACATCAAAATAAATTAGCTCTTCTGTCTCTAAGTTAAAATTTGATCATCATTTCCGGATGAAAAATATCAATCTGAATATTTGTGTAAATATCAATATTGTTCCGCGATGCACTTCCTATTTTGATGATAAGGTAACCTAATTGAAAGTTAATTATTATTAAACATGTTACCGGGTTGCCAAATGCCTAGGCAAAGTAAATTATTCATATAGTCGTATCTGTTTACCATATCAACTATAGCTTCAGTTTTCGTGCGGTTCATAATAGACGGGTTTGATACAAGATGCTCCTACTGGTCTCGGCCAGAGGGTTTACCCCTTTGGCTCAGTCGGTAGAGCGTTGGACTCACAGGACCGGAATGATCCTTTGTTACATATAGTAATGAAGGTTTCGAATGTTTTTAAATTATTTTTTTTGTTATAAATTTAAATATTTTTAAAATGTTAACATTACGTAGCACTAACATTACAGTTATTTACGACTATTTTCCAGTTGGATTGAATCTCAACAATGTCCAATCTTGAAGCTATAGGCATTTCCGGGGGCGACGGTTTGAGAGAGGCACTGACAAACTGTTCCGATCCACTTGGTGCCATTGAGGAGTTCCAGAATGAAAACGGAATTCTGCTTCCGTCGCTCCGACCCGCCTTGCCATTCCTGGACCTCCACGGGGTCCGGCGGCTCGAGTTCCACGAGTCGATCCTGGAGGAGATCCGAGACAAACTGATCAGCGTCACAACGGATCTCGCCAACGGAACGCAGCCTGATAAGACCAAGAAACTCGAGGACCTCCTCGCCAAGAGCTTCCCAGTCATCAAAGACAAAAGCGTGCGACCCGTCGTCATGAACATTCTCAAACACCTCCCAGTGATAAAAGAGGAGTACCTGACTCAGATCCTCGACGACAAAGAGCTGTACTTGGAATCAGCCACGGAGGTGAAACGCCAGATTTGGCAGGACAATCAGGCACTGTTCGGAGACGAGGTCTCTCCACTTCTCCAGCAGTACATCAGCGAGAAGGAGAACGCGCTGCTGTGTCACGAACACAATGCGGCCACGTTCTTCCTCCCCATGCCCAAGACGCGACGGCAGTCGGACGTGGTTCAGAAACTGGTGCACATGATCGGCAAGAACGTGAAACTCTACGACATGGTGCTCCAGTTTCTCAGGACGCTCTTCCTCCGGACGAGGAACACCCACTACTGCACGCTGAGAGCTGAACTCCTCATGGCTATACACGACCTCGAGGTCAACGAGATCTGTTCCGTCGACCCCTGTCATAAGTTCACGTGGTGCGTCGACGCGTGCATCCGAGAGAGGATCGTCAACACAAACAGGTCCAGGGAGCTGCAGGGTTTTCTTGATGGAATAAAGAAGGGACAGGAATTTGTGCTGGGGTAAAATAATTACTTGATAATAATAATAAAAATGTTCTTATGTAGGGCCTAATAGTAATATACATACGAAGATGCTCTATGTGTACATCATCCTACATTCATAATATCCATAAGTCTATTTACCTTTGTAGGGCAGTTTCTACAGTGTAATGGTGGTATATAGTCAGATAATTTATAAACCAAAATGTTTAAGTTAAAAAGTCATGTTTGTGGAAACCCAGTAACTTCTAGGTGATCTTGAGAAGTTTCAACTTTCATTTCATATTAGAACACATTGTCTATACATCATTTACGTAGAGTAATTAAATTTTAAATAAATTTCTTCCATGTGTATTTTTTAAATTCTGATATGTGATATCAAATGTAAAAAAGTGTTTTAATTGTGTATCATGTACCACTGTGAGTAGTTAAGTGGAATAAAGTTAGATTGTTACAATATTCTTTGTCAAAATGCACACATTATGTTTATGACAATTTCAAATCTCTTATTTGTTTATTGGCATAATCTGGTAATGTTGATGTTTCAGTGATCTGTCTATGATTCTGTGTGACCCATTTGCCCTAAACACGATATCCCAGTCAGCTATGAAGGTGTTACTGTACTGTGTTGGTTCTGAAACCCTACCACGGGTATGTATAGCATCTGTAATGTCTGTCGGAGGTCGGTGGGCCTTGTTCTTGTTATTTACTAGTATTTACGACACTGGTTAGATCATCAGCAAGGGCAGGTGGTAGCGCAGTTGTAGAACGTTGGACTTCGGAGCCAAAGGTTCCAGGTTCAAATCCCGCCCCGGGGGCCTGGCATCAATGTTCGCGAAAGTTACCTTTCTGACGCGATATTGATAGGATCCGGTTTAACGATTCTGGTGATAACCTACACGGTGACATGTGCATGGCTGTTGTTTTATTTACGTACATTACGTTGTATCGCGATCTACAGTGTGTGGACCATGCTGAACAACATGATTCATCTCTGAATCGAACAGAAATTTAAGCACACGATCTGTGTAAACGGCATATTAAGATTTTATCTGGAGTTTAGTCAACCCAAGGCCTAGTACTCATGTTTGGCTATCACCGGAACATGGTAGATTCTGGGTAATTGTTGGAAATTCTAAAAATAAACATGACCCACCTACAGCCCCAATTACTCCAAGATGGTCACTTTGGTTTCCGCTCCTTTCCTATGGCTGCTTCCGTAAAATGGAATACCTTGCCAACTGAGCTTCACCTTGCTCCCTCTGTTTCGCAAATTCTTTAACTCGTAATCTTCCCCTTTTGTATGCTTTTCATTCCCGTTTTTCCCTCATGTAAGCACTATGAGCATACCTTTATGGTGCAGAATTTAGCGTTGTATAAATATCCATATAATTATTATTATTATTATAATGTCCACTTATAGTGCACTATATCCATGTTGAAAGCATGCTCGAAGTGCTACATTATTACCCAGGTCAATAAATCAATGTGCACTCGTATCACCTCAACTCCCTGGGGAGTATACAACCCAAACTGCCATTTCATACTCTGTTCTGTCTCTAGTTCCTCAACGCACCAACATTCTAACAAATTTATAGTTTTTGTTTTGTTTCATTTTTTCGTTGGCGTTGCCAGGACAACAGTGACCTGTTATTGCTGGTGCGGATGATGTCTCTGGGTCTCGGCTCGTGGGACATGATTGACAGCCAGCAGTTCAGAGAACCAAAACTGGTGAGATCATGTTGTTGGTTGAAGTTGTTTCCAGGCCCCCGTTTCACAACGACATCCTAAATTTAGGAGCTCCTAACTTTATGACCCAGTTTATCACCTCGTAAGTTATATGTCGATTTAAGAAGGGATAAGACTTGTGACGTCTTCGTGAAACACTTGTTACTAGGTTACAACCTTTAGGACTGGTTTAGGAGCTCCTAAATAGTTAGGAGGCCGTCGTGAAACGGGGGCAAGGCCTGGGTACCATTAATCTGGGATAGGAGTTAGAATGGTTAAGTAGCTCAGGAGATGGCCACTTGCTCGGATGCGCACATGCACACACACACACACACACACACACACGCACGCGCACGCACACACACGCACACACACACACACACACACACACACCAACACACACCTACACAGGGTTGTTTTCTCACTCCAGGTGGCCCACATGTTCACAAAGTTCATGCCCTGCCTAGTGGGAATGGTTGTGGACGATCAGATCCGAGCGGTGTCCGGCAAACTGGAGGAGTCGGCGCTTCCGATCCAGCCGCCCTCGGAGCTGTACATGATCTACGTGAAGATGAGCCCCCTGGCCAGTCTGCTTGCGCTGTACTACGCCCTGCACGTGACACGACACAAGGACCGCGTGGCTGTGTCACAGATACTGCCGTCGCTGGTGCACTGCGAGAATGACCGGGCGTTCGACGACACGTTTATGCACTCTCTCATCTCCCACCTCATCCACATGGGCGACGACTTCACCAACGATGAGTTCTGCTCTGTCGTGTTCGACGACTTTTTACTGGTAGGAGAAGTTTATGTAAATCTATTTTCTTGAAATATAATTTTAAATGAAAATATAAATGGGAATTTTCTAATCTGACATCTCGTCGAGCACTTTTTCAACAAGTGACATAACATAATTCCAACTTTCAAAGAAATATAAATCCAAATATAAATTAAACTATTTTAGCTTTTTCTGTTAATTGCATAGCCTGTTATTTGCATTAAAATATCCTAGCAAATAGGCAAATAGACTATTTCTGACAAGATTGAACCATTTGTAACACATTTACAACACTTTTTTGTGACACATTTACAACAAGACCGGACTATTTGTGACACAACAAGATGGATCTGTTTAAGATAAATTTACAGCAAGACCTCAGTCATGTCAATATTTGTAACACATTCATGGCAAGACTTGTTTATTCTACATTTACATCAAGATTGGACTGTGACACATTTACATCAAGATTGGACTATGACACATCTACAGCAAGATTGGACAATTTGTGACACATTTACATCAAGACTGGACTGTGACATATCTACAGCAGGATTTGACTGTTTGTGATGCATTTACAGGTGTGGGTCTTGTGTTTCAGGTGGGGTTGTCGAAGGAGAACGTGATACGACACCTCCTGCGCCTTCTGTGGCACATCCACCATCGACTCCCGCCGTCCAGACTGGAAAACCTGCTGGAAACCATCCACCCCAACAACGAGGTCAGTTGTCGATTCCTGCGAACGTTGTTTTTTAATTCCTTTAAATGTCAGACTTCTGAACCCATGGTCCTGAGTTTGAACCTACCCCAGTGACCTGGCATCAGTGTCGTTTGCAGAAGTTGACTTTTTTCTAAATTTTTATAGGATACACTTTGTACTGTCACAGTGCAGACATCATACTTGATTTGTCAGTACCACCAGCCAGTGCTCACAGATTTACTGCAACACTTTGTGCTATGGGTGTCACAGGTTTCCTCCTTCCCTAAACTGATAAGCCGTGATACAAGTGAAAGAATGTTGAAAGCCAAATTGAAAAAAAAACAACTATAGAAAAATGGAGTTATGCCGTTTCAAGGTCATGCTCAAGCTCAATAGTTTCGTAACCTCGGTGGTCAGGAGAGCTTGGCACAGTAGATGTATGGGTGCATCTTCTTCCATTTTTGGACGGAATCCGTCTTTTTAATATTGCCCAAAACTGAAATTCCGTTATTTAAAAGAATTCGAAAAAAATAAAATGTGTTAAATACCGAGATCGATTATCTGAATGTATCCATTGTCTTTTAATTTATGAATTATCGTCAGCATCTACAGGGGACACCCACATTCAGATGCACCCATGTAGATGTATTCACGAGTGTGTTTGTATTTCAGCACAGCGATGCCGTCCATCAGACATATAGCCAGCTGACCGAGAAGATCTCCACCTACAACCCGAGTCCTGTCGCCCAGCCAGAGAAGCTGGACTCCCCGCTGATGAGTGTGCCCGCCCCCACCCCTGCACACATCCCCGACAGACTGTAGTTCTCATTCAGTTCTCACAAGGCTTTCACAAGAGTGCCATAGATAACGCGCAGTGTACTTGCTTTCGAAGAGGTGGGGAATGATATTATTCTTGAAAGAATGAATAAAACCTTGACAATAATTTTGTTGTTTGTCATTCTTCATGCTACTGGAAATGGACGTCTGGGTTCATCTTCTTATCCTGGGTGAAATATTTCTTAATTGTAAGTGCTTTAATATCCTACAATATTCTTTAGACAACTCGAAGCAAGTAGCTATGATCCGTGTTCCACTGTTTGGTGATGCGTTGTGGTTTTACGTATTGCGATTCGAACTCGAAATATCAGGTTTGTAGTTTAGCACACGACCCCCTGTCAGGCATGGCAATTTCTGCATGTCTGTGGAAATCCACTAATTATTTTGTCCAAGGGTTGATTTATATTTCTGGATTGCAGCTCCTAGACCCTAGGCTTGTTTTCCGCCGACATTGCAGTTGTCTGTTGCCATACTGTGATATGATGACGTGTACTGTTAACCAATAATTGATCATATGAGAGATCATGTACAAATATCAAAACAAGATGTTAGATTAGATTTTTTAATATTCTTGCATATGCTCTATTTCCTTGTGGTTTACTTGAAGCACAGAATTACCTCACGCTTGGGATCAGTTTCAAGCATATGTACAAAAATACATCAACAACTTCTCACATCAGATCACGATCTTATATACAAATACATTGTTAGAAATAGCAGTGACATAGCCAACACCAATGAAATAAAAATAAATTGTTTCAATTATTTTAAGAATATTGTTTCAATGTGGCCTTCAAAACATCATTTTTTTAATCTCACCTATAATTTGATTTTCTAAAGGTTGGTACACACCAGAGGCGAGCAATTTGTCGTTACAAATTTTGCTTTTGATATGCAAGCATATAGATAAATGATAAGGTTCTATCTCCGAAAGTAAATCGCCAAGTTTGTCGCCGTGAAATTTGTATCTGGTATACAAGGACTATATAGAACTTGGCATGCAAACTGCATAGAAATACGTAACTACTTTTGTATTGAGGTGATTGTTCAGCTAAGCACGATTCAGCTCGGGCCGTGTTCCTGAAGCTATTGTATACATAAAATTATTAATTAACTCTCTTCATGCTGAAGGCAACCGGAGATGCCCAAAAGAGCTGTGTCTAATCCAGCAGGGAGAGGGTTAAGCCTTCATGGAAGAAACTTAAACATTTTCTGGATCATCAAATTTCCTTCATGAAGGTTTAGATGCCAGTATGTATACAATAGCTTTGTATTTACATTCAAAGAATTCAGGCACTAGGGTATACAAATTAATTTGTGGATACATAGGATATGTACAATTCAAGCACAAACACTGAATAAATTAAAGATGCACAGCAATATTTGCATTTATAGCTTCCATGAATTCAAGACGTATCTTTGTGGACGTAACACACTACAAACATCGAGACATTACCAGGTAGTGAAATTGTTCTTACAGATAGAATCAATGTCATAATAACTTTGTGGAAGGAGGGGGATATTGCACTCTTAGCCTTTGCTGACAAAAGAAACATTAATGATTAAATCATTTCTCTGGAGAACAAATCTTTGTATGATGGGGAGAATAAGACATTTAGAAAATAACCCACGAGATACGAGTGATTACAGAGTTATTCCACAGTAGAAATCCACCACGTATGTTGAATAATTTATGTTACGTTATGCAAACTTGAAATAATCATTACCTGCATGATACAAAAATTGATATTTCAATAATTTGATTTATTGATTTGTTCTTTTACATAACTGATGGAATAGTTCAGTGATATGTGACGAGACAATTCAATAAAACATCTAATATTTAATAAATAGATAGAGTATAAATTTCCACATACATGTATTAAGACATCTGTATCCATGTATCCATGCATACATACATTTATCTATTAAATTAAATACATATCAAAAATAATATTATTAAAAATGTCCAGATCAGAGAAAAACTTGTAAATTTATAAAATATCAAATTTTTTAAAATGTAAATAAACATAACCAATTATTTTCAATCAATATCTTAGATCTTGAATTACATGCTTCCAATAGCATTGTAAGTGGAACACATTTAATTAAAACTTTACAATAGTGTTAATAAATTGTATGTAACTATTCTGGGTAAATTTGGACAATTTTGTATTATTAAATAAATTTACTTGATATTAAAAATTTGTAAGGAATATCTCAAATATTTTATCCTACGATATAAAATAATAAAGATTATGATCATTAGCGATATATTTTCTGCAGTGTCAAGACATTTCTTTTTCTAAAGAATTCATCCTAGCAAAAGCTCTGAAGCAATTGTATACAGTATATATATATAGAAAACAACATGTAAACAACATTTTGAATTTAACCAAATAGAAATTGGTTTGATTTCATTGCTTAGCAAGACAATGATAAAGCTTGACCTGTAAACTCTAACAAATATTTACTGAAGCATTCATAAAATATTCAGAAATATAGCATGAATTTACCTATATCAGTTATTATTATTGTAGGGGGGGGGGTGGTAGCACAGTAGTAGAATGTTGGACTTCGGAGCCAAAGGTTCGGCATTAATGTTCGTGAAAGTTACCTTTATGACACCATATTGATAGGATGTGATGTCTGCAGAGTGGCAATGCAGTTATCATCCTTGGTTTTGTCAGTACCAGCCAGTGCTCACAGGTTTACTGCAACATTCAGTGCTACAGATGTTGCGGGTTTCCTCCTGCCCTAAACTGACAAGTTGTGATATGTGAAAGAATCTTGAAAGCGACTCTAAACCCCAATTCAAAATATATATATATATATTATTATTATTATTATTATATTATTGCTCAATATGTAATATATTGGGCAATAATTGTAATAGAATCCACATTTCTGCACATAAGCAAGTACACACTGATCCAATGACTTGTCTACGCACATAGTCTACAGATTTTGTGTGGAATTTAGCACATTATAAATAAACTTATTATTATTAATATTATTAATGATTATTTATTACTATTACCACCACAGTATCACTGCAATACTAAAGACGTCAGCATCAGAAATATAGTATTAATAATATATACTTGTATAGCACCTAAATCCAATTTGAAACTAGTCAAATGTGCATTTGAGTCTTGTATCAACATTGTGATTAGTTGACACTAACGACAGTGAAGCTATGATCGCACCGAGCTTGTTCGTGATAACGAGGAAGGCTTTTTAAATTTTGTTTTTTTTACTAATGAAATTTCGCTAGATCATCATCGTTGCAGTGTGATTGGGCACTACATTTTGCATTTTCAATATAACAATTTGTTTTCTAACAATCTCGTTATGGTAATTGTTACCAATATTGTTATAATTGTTATCATTATTGTTATCATTATTGTTATCATTACCATTATCATTGTTGTTACGATTATTGTTACCATTTTTGTTATCATTGTTTCAACATTGTTATCATTAGTGTTATCATTGCCATTATCATTGTTGTTACGATTATTGTTACCATTTTTGTTATCATTGTTTCAACATTGTTATCATTATTGTTATCATTACCATTTTTTGTGTTTTTTGTTTTGTTTGGGGTTTTAAGTCGCTTTCAAGATTCTTTCACTTATATCACGACTTGTCAGTTTAGGGCAGGAGGAAACCCGCAACATCCGTAGCGCTTAATGTTGCAGTAAACTATCATTACCATGGCACCATGGCAAATTAAAGATGTTCTAGCTAAAGACTGACATTGCAACACTCAAATTAATTTTACATTTCTACGCTTGTTGTCATGGGATACCTGTGTCAGTAACCATAGTAAACCAGTAATATTGATCTACTCTGTATGTACAGATGTATTGTCAAACAATCTAAACTTGTCCCTCTTACTTTAAAGACTACATTCACTTTGAAGCCATTGATGATGTTAAACATGTGAAGTGATCAAAGGCAACGTGCAAATTTATAGTTCGCTGACTCAGAGATCTAATGATTGAGCTAATAAGATTTCTAATAAACTGTAATCGAAGTTGTCTGGCTGATATATTAGAGACAAATGTTTGTATACATCGTTTAAATTCACTCAAAATCACATTTAAAATATTTTGGGATTGTACTGTACTGTATGTATCCAATAAACTCTAAGAAACACAATGTTTTGAAAAATCTAGCCTTATTTTTTTTCTGCACTAACCAGAGAGCCACAGCCATTTATACCAATCAATATCGGCAGACGAATATATACTTGATCCTGTTGAATAAACACAAAATGAACACCGAGAGTGGTGAAAGGGTTAAATACAGGTAAATGTATTTCACGTATCTTATTATGAGGCAATGTATCGTGATTAACCCTATCCCTGCTGGATTAATCACAATCACTGTTCTATGAGGCATCTGTTGTTGCTTGCAGGAGGTGGAAGGTTAATGACTGCCTTATAATGTATACTCTCCAGGTAGTTGAGAAGGAACATGAGGGCACACTGATCCATTGACCGTTGAATAATCTAGCGATACGAGCACACACTTTCGAGCATAGATTTGGCACAATAAAATGTGCACATTATTATTAATATTATTATTATTAGCATAGGTGGATCTAATTTCTTTCTTCCCAATATTAATTTTATTATCTACTGACACCTCTCCCTTTTACAAACTTCTGGAGCCAGATATGATATAATATTATACAGCATCGTATTTTTTTCTTTCTGGAAGTACAGAGAATACAGTTCAAAATGGAAACTATTGCAGCCTCCCTTTGAGTGTAAAGTCGCAGCATCCCAATCAGGACAGTTATGGCAGCCATCACTCATTGTATCACTCACTGTATCCATCCGTGTAAAATGTCGAAAGATGTATCAAATTTGAAGACAGAACTGGGCAAGACACACCGATAATAAGGACACATTTTGCACTCGATAATTATTGCCGAAAACATTGTTGAAAAAAATAATCACGGGAGGTCGTACTTCTTGAAATGTCTCTTCAGAGCCTCTTCATATTCCTGGTTGGCACCCTGTGGTAGTGAGACAGACCTCTTCTTATTGCGGAGTTTGCTCCCTTTGCGTTTCAACATCGTCTTTATGCTTTTGAAAGGGTTCAAGTCTGCCGGCGAGCCCTGATTCTGCTGAGATTGAGGAGACTGCTGCTTGGGACTACGACCGGGAGACTGTTTAACCCTTTCCATGGCACACAAGTCCACACTGGACATGGAATGGGGCCTCAATTTCACCCTCTCCACCTCCCCGTTTGCCAATCGCGAAATGTCCTTGGGAAGGGAACACGACTTTGGAATGGAGGCCAGTGCATCATCTATGCCGTGGGAGCCGTTGATGAATATCTCGTCGTCATCGTCGATCTTGTCGTAGACCTCGTCCTCGAACTCCTGGTCGAGGTCGATCTCTGGAGGAAACTCCAGCAGAGGGTACTCATTGCTGCGTTGCTGCGCCGACATCTCGATCATGCTCCTCGGCCGCTCCTGACATGGCACGCTCATCCTCCTCTCCTTCCTCCTGCCTCCTCGCTTCTTCCTCTCGTCGGCAAGGTTCTCCTGGCTGGATGACCGTGCCGTCAGCTCCTCCAGGGTGTCCAGTGGTTCTGGGTGGTGCAGCTCAAAGCTGCTGCGATGCCTCCGGAGCCGCTCGCACATCACGCTGAACTTCAGCTTGTGCGCCTTCTCCTTGGCCACCCTCTGCCCGGGAGTCAGCGGCTCAGGCTTCTCGTGGTTCTGGCTGAAGCCATTGGTCCCCGAGGTCACGTGGAGGTCCTTCATCGCCGCCACCAGCTTGTGGTTCCGCGCAGTCAGGTCGTCGATCTCCGCCCGCTGAGATTGGATCTTCTTCTCCTTCTCCACCAGGACAGCCACCACCTGCTTCTGGTCCTTCCGGAATTGTCCTTCCAGGAACAGCAAGTGTGACACCACGGTGCGGATCTGTCGTTCCTGGTGGTCCTTGAGCCGCTGCAGTTCCACGTCCTTGCGGTGCAGCTGAGCACTCAGCGAGGTCGTCAGGCAGTTGGCCTTGACCTGGTGCTGGTGGAAGCACGTCTGAGTCTGGTGCATCGCTTTCCGCATCTGCTTCAATTCTGTCTGGAGGGCGTCAATCTCCTTCCTCATCTGAAAAATAAATATAAAAATTTAATCCAATTTTATAATGATGAAGGAAGTAATGTAAATGTCAATAGTGTTATCATGCTCTTAGTGCTACATAAATTACCCCAGTCAATGGATCAGTGTGCTCCCATTTTCCTTCTCAACTACCTGGGGAGTATACAACCCAAGCTGCCTTTCAAGGCCATTCACATGGTCATGTCGTCCTCCCAAAGTTGTCCCAATGAGCAGGAATGTCCCATACATGGGACTTGATTCGGTAAAGATAGTACCGGTAATTGAGAACTTCCAAAACAAAACCATCAATCTACAGTGCTACTGTAAAATGGGTCTTGGAATGTACAAGAAGATTAGATAACACAGATATTTATCGAGAGCACAGAAATGCAAATATTTCTATATCTAAAAACTACGAACTGTCCTTGATATACAGTGAATGGCAAATAAAGGACGGTCTGTTCCAAAAGTGGGTTCTGTGTGTATTAAGAGTTCAAGTAAACAGAATTTGTGCTTGAAAAAGATTCAAGTATAGATAAATAAAGTCTAAAAACATACATTTTCTACATACAAACATGTCCCGGAGCAACATATTTTGATAATTGACGTACTTGTATCTCATGTGTACATGCGTACAGTGCTTTATCCATGTGAATGATGCTCTATATAATTATAATTATTATTATTATTATTATTATTATTATTATTAATGTAGTAGTATTTCTAGTAGTAGTAGTAGTAGTATTTCTAGTAGTAGTAGTAGTAGTGGTAGTGGTAGTAGTAGTAGTAGTAGTAGTAGTAGTAGTATTTCTAGTAGTAGTAGTAGTAGTGGTAGTGGTAGTGGTAGTAGTAGTAGTAGTAGTAGTATTTCTAGTAGTAGTAGTAGTAGTGGTAGTGGTAGTAGTAGTATTTCTAGTAGTAGTAGTAGTAGTGGTAGTGGTAGTGGTAGTGGTAGTGGTAGTGGTAGTGGTAGTAGTAGTAGTAGTAGTA
>JAUTBT010051708.1:0-34301 GCA_032361225.1 Lepetodrilus schrolli | reverse complement strand
GTCAGTACCAGCCGGTGCTCGCAGGTTTACTGCAACATTCAGCGCTACCGATGTTGCGGGTTTCCTCCTGCCCTAAAACTGACAAGTCGTGATATAAGGGAAAGAATCTTGAAAGCGACTCTAAACCCCAATTTAAAAAAAAATCCAATAGCAAAATCAATGTTACAGGGCGAGGAATTCAACGTTTACGAGAAATACGTAGACGACATGCTGGCTCCCAGGCTAAAGGAACGTCTCAACACGCTGCTTAAGAGAGAGGACGTCAACACCTTATTAAATAAGGTAGCGTCTTCGATTTTCTTGTATTCTGACCTAGGGACATTCCTTTCAACAGACCTAGTTGTCTGTCCTGTCTGTACTCAAACCGTGTTCCAAACAAAATGAACATTTCGCACACTTCTCATGCAAGCAAGGTTGCAGTAAAGAGTTTCTTTTAGATGTGACATCACTGTTCTATCCTTGTTTTGTCTGCACCACCTCACTAGTGGGAGAAGACTACACAAGTTATGGACAGTGTGCTGTTTCGTTCCTTTGACAAAGTGGTGTGTTCGGAGTACTCTGGACACTGTTCTACGGTGAAAGGAATGTCCCCCTATTGCTATCTATCAAGAACATTTTAGTCATGTTATTTGTTAAGCGCCTTTGAGTAAATTTTAACAAAACTGTATAGGGCATTATATCAAATGCTGTATATTGTTGTTATTATTATTATGAAAACTGTAGTTTCAAAAAACATGTATGGATAAGTACAATTCTAGTGGAGCAATGATTGTTATGTTGTCGAAAACTTTCATATGTATACCATTATAGTAGCTCATCTTGTGAAAGAATAGCTTGAATGTGTTTGGTCTTTCAGTCGTTGTTTCTATGTTGTAGTCTGGCCAAGGCTTGAAGGCTGCCACGAAATATGTTCTTCCAAAGTTACTCCTGGGCCCTGTGTCTCACTGTCTTCACTACTTTGAAGTGATCAAGGTAAGAGTGGTCCATTTGACCAACCTCCACCAGCATCTTTATTACTAACTAATTTTATGAGAAATGGCTACATCAATTCCTTTCTCGACAGGCTCGTTGCATATGGATCAAATATTCCTGCAACAAATCAATCGCCAAATTCCTCATCAGACGCCTGCATTAAAATTTATACTAATAGAGAATGACATTTGTTTTGTTTTGTTTTGTTTTGTTTTGTTTTGTTTTGTTTTGTTTTGTTTTGTTTTTGTTTTTGTTATATTATTATTATTTAAAAAAAATATTATATATTTTTTAATTGTTTTGTTTTGTTATATTATTTTACTTTCTTTTACTTTACTTTACTTTACTTTACTTTACTACTTTACTTTACTTTACTTTATTTTACTTTACTTAACTTAACTTTACTTTACTTTACTTTACTTTACTTTACTTTACTTTACTTTATTTAAAAGATGTAAATATGTATTCATTCATTAATTTATCATTTATTCATTCATTAATTTAAGACATACATAGGGCCTGTGGAATCTTGGCAATGTCTGTGGGAGCTAGCATGTATTACATTGACTGTGTTGTGCTTTCAGTTATTGAAAGATGCCAGTCAAAGTGAGGAGGACCGAGAGTGTCTCATACAGGCCAGCGGGCTCCTGCAGGCTCTCAAGTTGTCTCTGGACAGGAAGTTCAGCAGTGGGAACATCCCCAAACGTCGGCCCTGGTACGTAGCGAACGTCTTACCCCCAATCCTCTAAACACAGGCCCAGTGCCTTCTAAACATATGGCACTTGCCCTGGTACATAGCGAATATCAGACCTATGTCTGTAGAGATCAGCACAGTATAATAAGATTTGAGAACCTAGTTCTATAATTATGTATTAAATAATAGGTGCTGCTTGTTCATCCAAGGGGAGATAATCAAACATAAGTTAAAGGGGAAAGAATAAGGGTTAATTTTCCAAGGGGAGATAATTAATTAGATATATTAACAAAGGGATAATCAGATGGGTCGATTTGAATTAATATGTTCCACAAGGTAGTAAGGTGGATGGATTCTAGATGGTTTTCACTGATTGCTATGACTGCTGCAGGGAAATGTCGTCGAGACTTCAAGGGCAGCCCGGCCGCACGGCCATCCTCCAGAAGATGACGGACATTCAGAAGAGTATTGAGGGCTGGGAGGGGAAGGACATCTGGCAAAGCTGCAGTGAATTCATCATGGGTGAGTGACAGTGCTAGATTATCGCTCAATTGTCAGTGATGAGAATCTTCCATGGATTGTGAGGTTCAGGGGTCGATCTCGTACACCTGGCCGTGGTCTGCGGCCCCTGGATCCTGGCTGTTTCAGCTGAAAACACAGTTTCCCATTTTCATCGCTGGGTTATGTAGGCACTAGTTCATCTTGGTTATAGGGTTTCAAACTAAATGGAAGTTTCAGTAATGCAAGGGTCGCCAACACCTTGAAAAATTCCAGTTCATGGTTTATTCTTGGCGACGGTATAGGAATCCAAATTAATTAAATGAAAATTTATCGGGGTAATAATGTAGTGTTATCGGGGTAATAATGTAGTGTTATTGCAGTAATAATGTAGTATTATCGCTGTAATAATGTAGTGTTATCACAGTAATAATGTAGTGTTATCAGGGTAGTAATGTAGTGTTATCAGGGTAATAATGTAGTGTTATAAGGGTAGTAATGTAGTGTTATCAGGTAATAATGTAGTGTTATTGAGTATTGATTTGGTGCACTCTCCATGCTGAAGGCAACCGGAGATGCCCTAAAGAGCAGTGCCTGTGCTTAATCCAGCAGGAAGAGGGTTAATACATTATTATTACATTGCTGGTACTGACTTTGAAAAATCTGAAATTCTATTGATTTCCTTGAAAGAAAGTTCAAACCCTGAAAAGACTAGAATAGCAAAGGTAAAACAAATGTCAGAACAGCCTCAAAATTTTGTCTTGAATTCTCAGATACTTATTTTCAATTATTATCCATGTCAACTATCATCGAGTCTTTAACGCACAGATGGAATTCTGACAAAACACACACGAGGCCGACCTTCAGAGCGCAACGTGTTTCTGTTCGACGGTCTGCTGATCCTGTGCAAGAAGAACCTGAACTCCCGCAGGTCATCGGGGACGACCACCATCGGCGAGTACAAGCTGAAGGAAAAATACTTTGTCAGGAAGGTGGAAGTGGTGGACCGCGACGACACTGAAGGTACAGAAAATTAAATATTGTCCACCAATCTGCTGTTCAAATATCAAAGTCTGAATGCTATTACATAGATGTACATTCTCTTGACATACATAAAATCATGTCTGTACCTCTAAAAATCTTGACAGCTGTATGGTAGATACAAATTCCATTGCAACCCCCCAATATTGAATTTTTATTGAATCTCCAGTATAAACTTCCGGTAATTAACTTGCATATGCTCGTATTTCTTTTTGCCTATAAGTTAATGCAATAAAGGGACTTAACTCAAGGTTGTGTAAAGGGGGAAAACACCTAAGTATGCCTTGTTTTGTTTTCATTTAGTGATCTGCCGCTCATCTAATTCAATAAATATTAAAATATTGATAACCAGTGGAACATCAATGTTCGCGAAAGTTACCTTTCTGACCTGATATTGATAGGATGCAATGTCTGTAGAGTGGCAATGCAGTTATCATCCTTGGTCTTGTCAGTACCAGCCGGTGCTCGCAGGTTTACTGCAACATTTAGCACTACGGATGTTGCAGGTTTCCTCCTGCCCTAAACTGACAAGTCATGATATAAGTGAAAGTATCTTGAAAGCGACTCTAAACCCCAATTAAACAATTTTTAAAATGATAATAATAATAATAAAAATATAAATTACTAAAATACCACTAAAACATTTTAAGATTAGAAATTTCTATCTTAAACAAAATGGATGAATTAATAATAATAATAATAATAATAATAAATATGACTTTAAATTTCAGAATTGAAAAATGTCTTCGAGATCATTCCGCGAGATCATGCAGGTAACATCGTGCTGTACGCCAAGACTGCGGAGGAGAAAGCCAACTGGATGGCTGCTCTCATCTCGCTGCAGACCCGCGCCAATCTGGAGCGTATCCTGGACGGCATCCTACGAGAGGAAGAGAAGCAGCATCCACTACTACTCCCATCGCCAGATATGTACAGGTATGTCTGGGCGATTTGGGGAAAGCATCTTCAAAAATGATTAATTTAACTTTGAACTTTGAACTTAAAATCATAAAATCGATATCCCACTCTAGCTCGTGCATTAATCTCTATAACTCGCTCACCTTCATATTCCCACTTTCATCTGTCGCAGGTACGCAGTCGAGGACTCCGAGAAGAACATCGTATTTGAGGACAACCAGGACTCTTCCATTGAGAGTCCACTTATCAAAGGGGGACTACTGGTGAAGCTGGTGGAGAGGCTGACCTACCACATGTATGCCGACCCCAAGTTCGTGCGGACGTTCCTGACCACCTACAGGTCAATCTGCAGCCCACACGACCTCCTTGACCTGCTGGTAGAGAGGTATCCTTGCTGAGAACAGTGTGTAATGGGTTCGGTCTTGTGCATTGGATCGCACGTTCGTGTTCCATAATCTCGTGGCATGGTATTGATGTTTCTTTTCAAGATGCCTGGCCAAGTATGCTCACAAAAAGAGGAGAAAACCAAAGTCTGGTTTCAATTTAATAAATAAATAGATAGTCCGTTAATATAGCGCATGACGCCATGCTGCGTGCTACATTGTTGTTGCCCCTGTCAATGGATTTCCTGGAGAGTATACAACACAAGCAGCCATTTCAGGCTCTAGTTGGTTAACAATCACGATTCCATCTTGTACTACCGGGTATCCATGTTAAAGCTGGGTATACTGTACCAGTGTGGACCAAGAGTGCTACAGAATGGCATGAGCTACAGGGCTCCAGACTAACATTCTGAGTTAGTTGCCCGCAGGGCAAGTAGCAAAGGCACGAAAGGTGCTAAATGTTTAAAAGTAGGTTGCCCAATTTAACTTGCCCATGTACGTTGGGTATATGTTAGTCCAGAGCCCTGAGCTAGGCTTGAACATGGGACGGTTATGAGGGAGGCTCACAACCTCTAGACTACCTTGCTGCTCTTTTCCTAATATATTTAGTGTAACGGTTTTGTGTTCACTGAATTGCATGTTCATGAATTCGGTGGAATGGGTTTTTATTGTGTTTTTCCCCCCATAAATAAGAGATAGATTATCAGAATATCCTTTAAATTTATCTATTGTATGTTGATCTATTGTTCCAAGAATTTGACCCAAGTTCTCCAGACCTACTTTTCACGAAAGATCGTACCATAGGCTGGGCGTAAATCGGGTTGTTATGCCATGCTTATAGCAGGAAATGATGTAAACCTTGATTTAGGCTTGAATTACCAGTAGGACCCTTTCATGAAATACAGGCCCAGTTAGTTGATTTGTCATTTAAGAATTTCAGAATGTTTACTTTGTTTTTCCCTAACTATGACTTAGATTCAACATCCCCGACAATCACATAATAGAAATGAAAACAGATGGTGTGGACAACAACCTCCGATACAGAGAGGATATGAAACGCTTCCGAAAGGAGTACGTGAAGCCCGTGCAATTTCGGTAAGATGTCAGCCTCAACTGCGTTGTGTGTCAATGAATGCCGACTGTTAATGTTTACAATTCATAATGTTAAAAGAAGTTAATTATCCTGAAAAATGAGTTGTATCATAAGTCCCCTGTGTATCGCGTCTCGCGAAGTTGGATGCCATGTTGGAATCGTTGTCTTTAAACACGGGGGAACAACTGCGGATCGCGTAGCTCTCATCCGTGAATAAAATCCAAATGTTAATGTCGAGATGTACTATCTACATTATTTCGCACTTGCCAATCCCAACAGGTGTTTGTAAGTCTGCTGCAAACTAAGCACTAAGGTGTTGAAGGTTTTTTTGCTGGCTGTAAATTGACAATATCAGCGAAATAAAAAGGCCTCTAAACCACAGCCTATTACCAAAGAAGCAGGTTTTGTGTACTATAAACTAACAAACCATGGTACCGGGGGCCTGGCATCAATGTTGGCGAAAGTTACCTTTCCGACATGATAGGATGCTCTGTCTGTACCATGGCAATGCAGTTATCCTAGGTCTGTCAGTACCAGCTGGTACTCGTAGGTTTGCTGCAACATTCAGCTTCCTCCTGCCCTAAACTGACAATCCGAGATATAAGTGAAAGAATCTTGAAAGCGGCTCTGAACTTTCAATTTAAAAAATAATAAAAGTAAATGTGATATGAGTGAAATTATCTTGAAGTGGATATACATTCCAACTTCAAAACAAAACAAAACATTAAATAATTAATTTTACTTTGTGTGGTTGCAGCGTGGTGAACGTGTTGCGGCACTGGGTGGACCACCACTACTACGACTTTGAGCGGGACAGTAGCTTGCTGGATAAGCTCACTTGCTTCCTGCACACCATCAAGGGCAAGGCCATGAAGAAAATGGCCGACTCCATCATGAAAGTCATACAGAGACGGGTAAGCATACGCACTTTCACCAAAGTATTCCCGCTGCGACATAAAGCAATTCATTCATTCATACCAAAGGATTGATCGTCATGTATGGGTGAAAGATTCCCGCTGCAATGTAAAACAAAAACTCAGTCACTCATGAAAGGGTGGTACCGGTAGTCTGGACATAAATTGGGGAATTTAATTTTGCTATAGTATGAATTTATGTAAACTTTAATTTACACTTGTAGAAGGCATGGTAATTATCTGCAGATCTTTAAATAGAACAATTGTAATGCTACGAGAGTCGTAACTCCTGTATGTTAGCATGGAGTTGCTAAGGAGTTACTACTCTCGTTGCTACGATCATTCTGTGGAACAGGGATACTAGAGTGCCAATTTCTTGCTCAACAAAGTTTTGTTCACAAATCCCCATGCAATATTTAAGTAACGAATTCTCAAGACATTTCATAACCTCAGGGTCAGTTATTAGAAAATATCAAGTTATTCAATTCTCACATTTTCTTTCAGTGTGAATGTATCAGTACAGAAAGAGAATTTACATATCAAAAGCAGCCGCCTTCGATAGAATGGTACATAGCACGGCGCTCAGAAGATTACGATTTAATGACGGTGAGCCCACGGACTAGAAAGTGTGACATTGCAATAAAAGTACAATCAAGAAGTCACATGCCATAGAGCATTTAATTCTACATGGTACAGGCAACTGGAGATGGTTTAAAGAGCAGTGCCCATGCCTAATACAGAAGGGAGAAGGTCAAATTAACTGAGAATTTGTTTTCTGCCAGTATTTTGCAATAAGTTTAATTACAATGTTTTGGAAATAAATTTTAACACACATATTGAACGACAGTTTCCACATATTGGAAGACAGTTTCCAAATATTGAAATACAGTTTACACATATTGAAGGACAGTATCAAAATCAAAAGTTGGTTCAGGAGAAAGTAATTTTCCGTAATTTCTAATAGTTTGAACACATAAATTAATCACCGTAAAGAAGAAAAAAATCATGACCTTAAAAATACAAACATAACCAATTTTGTTTAATCGTAATTTTCTAATTATTCGGATAGTAATTTTTTTTTTAAAACAATTTATTTATTTATATATACCATAATGAACTTATTTTTTACAATCCTTCATTTATTTATCCTATCAATTCCAACCATGTTTTGTACGTTAATTTGGTTGTCCCTAATTATATGAACACACCAATTAAAATTTTCATATGTTTCTAATAATTGGAACAGCTACAAATTTAAATATTTTCTCCTGTTTTAGTTGTTAGGGTAATTACGGTAATTGCCACATGTAATGAACGATTCCTGCTGCAACGTAAACCAACAAATTTGTCCCTTATAATTATTTATTTTTTATATAAATATTTAAAAAAAAATATCATTTAAACATTTTTTAAATGTTCATGGGGGATTATGTATATGCATGACTTATAGCGCAATATAAATAGTGACTATTGCTATTGCTATTAATTCTTATCGACAATTTTTAATAAATATTTGTATGTCCTATCAGCTGCATCCCATAGAGATAGCCAGGCAAGTAACGCTGCTCGAGTTTGACTTGTACCGAGCTGTTCAGCCCTCTGAACTTGTCGGTGTACCCTGGACGAAGAAGGACAAGAAGGAAACTTGTCCAAACCTCCTGAAAATGATCCATTTCTCAACGATGGTAAGACATTGAAGAAGCGGAGAGCGTTACATTAAAAAAAAAGACAAACCCAGGGGCCGTATTCATAAAGCGGCTTAAGTAAAAAAAATGGCTTATGTCTGTAGTATTTGGGCTTATCTCTTTCATTTTGGCTTAAGTCAAATGCAAAAAACGTCATGTCTATATTTTGGCTTAAGCCCAAATCATCATAAATCGACACATTTTCACATCAGACGGACACTGGACGACTATTACAGATGCAGAACTCATTGAGCGTTACCGGTTAGACATGAATGACATATTATTTGTTTCAGACATTATTCAGAAGGATGCAAGGCCAGTAACCACAAGAAATCATGCTGATATATTTCCGTTATTTTGCTACAATTCTTTCAAACTGCGCAATTTCCCGGAATCGTCGGCATGATCGATTGTACACAAATCCAAATAATTGCCACTAGAATCTATGAAGATGAGTTTGTTAACAGGCATTACTACAATTAAACACCCAGGCCAGGTTGTGTTTGGCGGAAACGATGTAATTACTGACGTTAATTTGCAGCGCGTTGGCCAGGCGGAACACACGATTCAAGAATACTGACCAACAGTGGTCTTCACCAACTTTCCGAGTGCAATATCATACCTGGGGGGATGTCATTTGATGATGTAAACCTTTGTTGCTGACACCGTATCTAAATCCACAGTCTGGTGGACAGAGCATCAACAACAGGCGCGTTAAACTTGATCGAAAAGTATATGAAAATGGGCATCGTTTAGAGTAATCTGCCCTTCTTTTTATCGCGAATGTTGCCGGAAATTAACGAACATCGGGGATTCCCCTAGCAACGACAGGCTTAAGACATTTTTTAGACTTAGTTAAGTTTTTGGCTTAGTCTTTTTCTTTTTTTTGGCTTAGCCTTTTTTTGATTGCAGACTTATTTTTTTGGCTTAGGCAAGTCTAAAAAAACTGGCTTAAGCCCAAAATTTAAGCCGCTTTATGAATACGGCCCCAGGGGTCTGCAATTACCGGGGTCTGCCCATTATTTTTCAACATCTTTACAACAGATGGTCAATGAGTATACAATACAAAAATAGAAATATACAAAAGCATATAACAGAAAGAAATATGAGACAAACAGAATCACAGACGGAAGACATGCATACATATAAACGCATACATTTATCCATGTTTCATGCTGTCATAGCCAAAATACATTCATATTTGTATTTGGAAGAACAGACATAAAACCTTTAATTGTTTCATGTATCACGTGAACTCGAGAGACGCTTTGGGAAATGAAGAATGACGGATAACAGCAATAAATACACGATATAAAATGAAGTTGTGATTAGTTTTGATTTTTCAATTTAACATGAAATTGTTATTGGTTTTAATTTAGTTATTTCATAAATAATTAATAACGTTTTGTTTTTATGACATTCAGGAAATGTGTGTTTTATACTTTCAGCAACCATATCTGCTTCTCCAGTTGTCTCCCATTATCTTCGTGATCACATCCGCGTTCGTTATTCAGGCCGTATCTCCCTCACACGTTTTTGAGAGAAATCCATGTCTCTACGTGATGTCATTTGGAATCGTTGCTGCCAGATTATGCCAGAAAATGATCGTGAGTTGCATTTGGAATCTTTAGTTTGAGTGAATTTGTTGATATTACCCATGACCTTTCAATACTATAATTAGTTCTACGTGATATTAACAATGTTAAAGTGGCAAGGTCATTTACGTATAGGTCAAAGGTCACTAAATGGATTATTATATGTTACCCTCACACATTGGTGAGCTCCATTCTAACATTTACGTTAGTTTTATTAAACCACCTGTCACTGACTCATAATCCTTTGTCTTCGCAATAAATGGTAGTCTGCGGGGAAAATAATCGGATCAGTTTATATTTCACTGTTGTCATGAGCGATACAGCTTCTTATGGTGTATTATTTTTACTAGTTTTACCTAGTTGCGTGTTATAATATTAAGTAGAAAAATCATAAAAAAATTTTGGGGGGTAATATTGCATGCAAATATGATCTGCCGCTTTAAATGGTCTAAATCAAATATTTACTTCCAGACTAACTCACGTTTTCAAAAATATATATTATTTTGTACTTTTTACAAATACTGGTAAATAAACAATTCCTATAGTTGGCATTTATTCCTTGTCATATCACAATGTACTCGATGACATTCCAGAATGATTTACACATTATACCACGTGATAGTTTCGTTCCTCCGACGAAATGACAGCTTACGTGTGCTAAATCGGTGTAAATGACGTTGACTACAAATGAAAAAAATACAATATTAATAAGACTGATTATTTTATCTAAAAGAAATATGTCAATGGATGTAAACGTATTGATTTATTGTGTAGTAATTAGGCATCCAACTGATTAGTCATTTGAGTTTCCCATAAATTGGAGAATCACTTCGCCTACAAAGAAATGTTATTACTGTAGTTTGTTCAGGCTATATTATTTAATCTCACGAGTATACTTGCTATATTATTTATCTAATCTCACGAGTATACTTGCTATATTATTTATCTAATCTCACGAGTATACTTGCTGTACACAACGCATTTTTTAAAATCAAAGTGAACATAATTAAGACAGCACTTTAATTATCAGTATTCTTGCTACAATGGCAGTCCTATAAAATGACGACAATTATATTTACCAACCTCGTGTCTACAGATATTAACTATAGTCGTATTCATTTAAATAGAGCCGATGTTTTGTTCACATGATAAATGTAAATGAACAAATACTTATTATTACTACAGAAGCTCACTTAAATGCTTTCAGATACAAAGTATAGTGACCTAGTCAAAATCTCCCAAGTTCACAGAGGCATGTGGGTAATATGCTAATGATTTCGTGACGTAGAAATACAAACAGCACCAATTATATTTATATAGGGGAAATGTTGAAAACACTGCTAAATCGTCAATGCACATGTCGGTTATTGTACATAACCAGAATCTATTGTAGTTTTGATCCGTCTGCGGACATGAATTGACAATTTATGAATTGGCAATAACACTGGCTCTATTTAAATGAACAGGATAATAGTTACCAGCGTTAATTCGGCCTCGTGATATACAATAGTGAATGTATCCAAAATAGTAATATATCTACACGTTTAAGACAGCGAATTTGTTAATATGCATGCCGAATGTCTTTCTGGCGTACGTGTCGATGGCGTCCACAATGACGTCACAGTGATGTATGAGGTGACAACCTTTAGCTACGGCAAAACCTGGTTGTACGACTTTTTACGGGACACATCTCAACGAATCAAATCGCTAGAATTATCGCATATTTTGGATAAAAATATGTATTGCGTGTTCTGTCTGCCTTTTATAAATACTAGTATCACATGGATAGAGCTGTAGCATACAACTTCCGCCCAAAAATATCTAAATGATAATATATATATATATTCTGTTGTAGCTCACCTGCTGGCCTGTCCCTGTACGATAACATCCACGTTCAGCGAGAGAAGCTAAGTATCCACAGTCGGGTGGAGACGCTACGCCAGGTAGCGGTGGGCATGGGTTACCTCCACGCCAAGGGTATCGTGCTCAGGAAACTCAACACCAAGAACATCTTTCTGGCGCCCAGAGTCAAGATCAGCGCCATGGACCTAGGCTTTGCAGAGTGCAAGTATGATAGGTGCGTCAGAATTAATGCAAGCAGTTCGTTTTCTAAAGTAGACGTTATGGGATAGTTAATGTTATAAATATTTCGGAGTACCTTTAAGAGTAATGGATCCTAAGTAAAATATCCATCTGAAGTGATCGTTTTACCATTCCTCCAGGGGAGCTTACTCCTGCATTCCCCGAGGTCATCTCACCTATGTGGC
This sequence comes from Lepetodrilus schrolli, assembly GCA_032361225.1. NCBI lineage: Eukaryota > Metazoa > Mollusca > Gastropoda > Lepetellida > Lepetodrilidae > Lepetodrilus > Lepetodrilus schrolli. The sequence continues at coordinate 22,241 of JAUTBT010051708.1, read as the reverse complement.
TCCCGAGCTCCTCGCTACCATGGTGACGATGCCACCCCGCCTCGTGACGTCATCCGCCTTTACGTACGAGACTGACGTGTATGCATTTGGGTAGGTCCAATAGTCCAATAGTTATCATTTGTGTATTTCATCATGCAATTCTCCCGAGGTAATGACGACCGGTGTAGTCAGTGTGTGTACAAAGAGGCATCATGTAGAATCTACAGATGTCCTGAGCCGTTGTCTCACCATATGTGATGATCGATTACCCTGACAAGCTCCATTGTTACCAGGGATGATTCCGTGTTTGCAGGACAGTGATGTACGAGATGCTCTGCTTCCTGTTTCCCTACAGCGACATTCCAGTGGAGAGTCTCATCTGGCAGGTGTGCAAAGGTCGGAGACAGTCTTTGTCCGAGTTGTCATGCACCGCTCCTCTCAAGGTGGGTATTATGTCCTGGCGGTCCTGTACACATCCTATCAATGTGGTTATCATGTCCTAGCTGTCCTGGTTATTATGTCCTAGCTGTCCTGCACAGCTCCTGGTACAGGCGTACTTAATATGCCCGAGCAGTATGCATATTTCTAACTTGCGGATGTACAAACATTCCTTCGAATTTATCGATTCTAGAAGTTCTAATTATTAAAGTGGAAAGATAATTTTTGCATAGATCAAATGTCACTAACGGGGTGAGTACATATTCTAATACAACTATATTTCCCAGACAATAGTATAAAATAAAATGTTATTGAATGAGAACACTATTCTTATGTATTCGTCTACAAGAAATAGCGTAATTCGTAGTGTTCAGTATTTTTATTTAATATTCATCAGTTAATAGTTGGCGCTGTTTTCACTGTTAGATATATCATGTGGCACTCTCTAGAAGATAGTCATTGTCAAACTACTAGTGAAGTCACGTACTACGAAGAGTTATTGAGTTTATATCATAATTCAGGCACGTGTGTTGCGTGTGACAAGTGAGATATTGTTTAATTCTTCTTAATAACGCCCGAGGGATATTTTAATACTAATCCTGGTTCATGCTACAATATACGTACAATATACCTACACTATGCCTACAAAATACCTACAACATACCTACAATATTGCTACAAGACTGAGTGTAGAGTGTATCGTCGTAGATGTACCCCATCATTCATGGCCTTGGTGACTGTTGGAGATTACCGATTTTTTACAATTCACTATTCCGTTGCATCAAATAGTGGACTAAGCTGTTACGTATATCAAATAATCGTTATCCAAGGCGTATGTTGTTATATAATCTTGATAGTGCTCAACGAAATACATGGGCAACCTTGGTAAAAAAAACCATAATGTTCACATTTGAGCTTGGTGCTAGCTGGATATTTCAGGATATTGGCGACGTTTCTATGTTTTTATCTATGTTTGCAGAAAGAAGTATGGATATATTGACACAAGGGTTGCTAGACAAATAAAAAAGCAGTAGTAGATATTGTTGGTTACTTTAGAACCTGAACTATATATAATTGACTCATCTCTATTCAACTATACAAGACAATCTGCTTCTTTTAGAATGGGAATGGCAGGCCTAGGCGTTGATTTTGATAGGCACGTTAATATAGATAGCTATCACTATTTAAATTTCGGTAAATATAAAATTGTTTTGTATCATTACATATATGTAAATGTATATAGGCCAACGGCCTGAATGCAAATAAACAAATTGATTTGAATTGAATGTACGATTCGTGTCGATACATTTGTTATCCAATGTCACGTGAGATGCCCTACCTTGCAAGCATTAGTGTCACGACTGTAAGTAAAGTAGGGACTACATCTCGTAATAGCTGTGATTAGTCCAGGAATAAATCGTGCACATCAACTGTTGGCGGAAGAACGGAATGTGTCAATAAAATTATTCCAGATTCTGAAAGATGATTTGACCAAAGATGATTTGACCAAAGTTTCAGGCGCTAAACTCGATGATCGGGCAGAACCACCTGCTTCATTTTTTAGTGATACACGTTTTTGTCTGGTCTGCTGGTGTCAATTAATTAACAGAAAACCTGCCTGCTATTACTGGAGTAGCAGGCAGGTTTTCTGTTAATTAATTGATTGTATATAGCAGGTATGCATATCCATGTTCTGTGATGACAATCATTGTGGGTGTCGCTGTTATAGGACCTGATCGAGGACTGTTGGGCTCATGAACCCTGCTACCGCCCGGATTTCCCTGAGCTCAGCAAAGAACTGCTCAAGAATGTAGGTTGAATTTGTGTAGGCCGAGATTATGAAACTTTGTGAGTACGACTTAATGCTCAACCTCAAATTTTACATGGAGATTTATGAACAAAACATTGAGTTGCGCATGAGTTTCGCCTATCCCCTGCTGTACGTCCGTCCCCTGCTGTACGCCCATTCCCTGCTGTACGTCCATCCCTGCTATACTTCCACCCCCTGTTGTACATCCATCCCCTGTTGTACGTCCATCCCCTTCTGGACTTCCATCCCCTGCTGTACATCCATCCCCTGCTGTATACTGTATCCATCCCTTGCTGTACTTCCATCCCCTGCTATACGCCCATCCCCTGCTGTACTTCCATGCCCTGCTGTACTTCTATCCCCTGCTGTACATCCATCCCTGCTGTACTTCCACCCCCTGCTATACCTGCTGTACTTCCATCCCCTACTGTACTTCCATCCCCTGCTCCATAACCATGTCTACCTAAATGTGTTTAATGCGCCGTCACTATATGAAATCAGTGGTATATTTCATGACTCCGTGTTTCTTCCAGTCTCCTATGTACAAACGTCATAGCTCCTCGGTGCCAGAGCGCCTTCACAGGACTGACAGTTTCCTCAACAGGGTGTCTCCATTCTAGCCGTGGAACTCTTCCGTGGAACTTCCGTGGAACTTCCGTGGAAATCATCTGTCCTCCGACTAGTCATTCCAGTTTACATGCCGAGGTTTGAAATCATCCTTTAAGCCATTATTTAACTCTGATATAGTAAGATGCCAACAACTGTGTTATTCCACTGGATACACGTGCAGTGAGACACGTGCAACCGTCCTGCTGTATTCCATTCTAGAGTTAAAGTGGTTACAGTTGGGACAGTCGGGTGCCGAGTTATGTAGCTTGTAGAATACGTCGCGGTATGCTCATTAGTGTGTGTCACAGACAGTATTCTAATTCAAATAGTCCTGGCACCCGTTCCATATAACAATCGTAGCGCTACAAGAGTCGAAACTGATCTATGTTAGCATGGAGTTGCTAAGGAGTTACGACTCTCGTAGCGCTACGATAGTTTTGTGGAACGGGCCCCAAGTTTGATATATCCGCCATTGCAGTTTAGCAAATCTATATTTCAAAGTGTGTACATTATAGATGGGCCTGATATATACATGTTTATATTGTTTGTTTTATTGTAGCTAGAGCATTATGTGTTTATTTTACTTTAGCTAGAGCATTATGTGTTTTGCAATGGATAGCAATGACCAATACATACCGGATTTGTTTGATCTCAACATTTGACTTTTGTCTACATGTCTACGTGTATATTTAGAGTTGTGCAGCTGGCTTGAAGTCGCTGATGAGAAATGTTTCAATTGGCGGCTTGGTTCGGCAGGTGTAACGATCTGTGATGAGCATAACCGCTACACACTTTGATCGTCGGTTTGTGACCTGATCTTGATGTTGAGTTACTATATACTATATAGTATATATAAATGTCAAATTATATGAATTAATAAATATGTGTCAGGTTTTAATTGACGTACAAATATGGCCAATTTTGTCATCATTTGCAGTCATATTGTCATACTTTAATGTGGATTTATTACGGAGAACGGAGAACTACTGATTGAAAAGTCTGAAGCAAATTCTGACCAAGTAACCAGTCTGTCAGAAAGCATTACATTGACCTCGGAGAATTTCTGCAGATTTACAGATTGACAAGGATATGTGTTTATTGTGCGATTACCTACCTACCTGTGTCACAATCGGCTCACCTCGGACCACTGATTGATTGATTGAAGTTTGGTGTTTTTACAGTCGCCTTCCAGCATTGCTGATTTCGGCAGACTGGTCTCGGACCACTTCCATTTTGCTCCAGATATATACCCTCGGCACTCGCATGAGTAGTAATCTTACTCAGATTCTGAGAAAATGGTGATTAGTCAGTCGTCGTCAGCCTCACCACTCATCACATAGACAAGAATGCGCGGAAGGCCTATTCTACACTCTTTAGTTAACAATGACATATTATCATTTGAGAGTGATAAATTAGTTAGGGATTAATTTTTAAATAATGATATGTAATTAGAAACCATAACATAATCATGTCTTAGTATATTATCAAACAACTACTGGAAATGGGTAATTTATATTAATTACTTACTGATTGTTAGGCAACGGGAAAAACTGTAGATGTATAGCTTACTAAAATACATAATATTATCTAATCAAGATATGCACTAATCTAACTAGTTATTGGAAATATCCTACGTTAGCCATTTAGACGAGCTAGTGTATCACGTGACAGATGTAGTTCTAATATGGCAGCGACCGTGAAATTGCCGAGATGACTGTCAGCCAGTCCCGTAGGTTAGCCGAGCACCTGTATCAATGTACTGGTAGCTATTCCAGTTTGAAGTCAAAGTTAAATTAACAATTGTGGCAGGAAGAGTCCTCCATTGATTGAGAGTCAGTGTGAGACCAATTCCAAGCGGTGCCGTCTATATTAGATCGATTGACTACTCGCTCACTGTCGACTACGTAAATTATATGTAACTTGCATCTTGACACCGAATCTATCACAATAGTATTCTCTCACACATGCGCGAACACGTAGCTACAGTAAGCATATTCCTCTGTATTAATCACAAGGACAAACAGATAAGGTAATGTTATAATAATAATAATAATATGGATATTTGTAAAGCGCTAAATCCACCCACTAGTGCATGCTCTAAGCGCTACAAGGAGTATGTACATGTTATGAGGTAAAACACAAACAAAACAAAAACAAAAAGTCAGCTGTTATGTACCATGGAGAGCATATACACATTAACTACAGATCAGAACAAACAAGTTGTAATATTAACGGGACATTGACATGATACTAATAAACAATAATGTAACCAATGGACTCAGGAATTGTCCTTGTTAGGAAGTGCCAAGGGCGACTTGATGGCTTGTGTCATAGTATAAGGAGGCATTAATTGCGACTCTTGATGGCTTATGACTTATGCCATAGTATCAGAATTCATGGTCTGGCAGAACATAAGTATGAGAAAATATAATGTACACACATGTTGAAAGTGACGTCGCACACAGGTCGCACATAAACGTTCCTCTGGCCCGTCTCTATGAACATAAGGTATGGCCTTAGTTAGACGTAGTCTTTAGAAACATAATGAATGGTTTTAGTAAGACGTAGTCTTTAGGAACATAAGGTATGGCCTTAGACGTAGTCTTTAGTAACATACGGACTTGTCTTAGTTAGATGTAGTCTTAGGAACATGATGTATGGTCTTAGATGTAGTCTTTAGTAACATAAGGAATTGTCTTAGTTAGATGTAGTCTTTAGGAACATGATGTATGGTCTTAGACGTAGTCTTTAGGAGCATAAGGTATGGCCTTAGTTGTACATGATGTATGGTCTTAGTTAGACGTAGTCTTTAGGAACATGGTGTATGATCTTAGACATATTTTTTAGGAACATAGGGAATGGTTTTAGTTAGACGTAGTCTTTAGGAACATGGTGTATGGTCTTAGACGTAGTCTTTAGGAACATAAGGGATTGTCTTAGTTGTACATGATGTATGGTCTTAGTTAAACGTAGCCTTTATGAACAGTGTATGATCTTAGTTAGACGTAGTCTTTAGAAACATAAGGAATGGTTTTAGTGAGACGTAGTCTTTAGGAACATGAGGAATAGTCTTAGACGTAGTCTTTAGAAACATAAGGAATGGTTTTAGTTAGACGTAGTCTTTAGGAACATGAGGAATAGTCTTAGACGTAGTCTTTAGGAACATAAGTAATGGTCTGGGTTATACGCAGTCTTTAGTAACATGAGGTATGGTCTTAGTTAGATGTAGTCTCTAGGAACATGAGGAATGGTCTTAGTTAGACGTAGTCTTTACAAACATGGTGTATGGTCTTAGACGTAGTCTTTAGGAACATAAGGAATTGTCTTAGTTGTACATGATGTATGGTCTTAGTTAGACGTAGCCTTTATGAACATGGTGTATGATCTTAGTTAGACGTAGTCTTTAGAAACATAAGGAATGGTCTTTGTTAGACGTAGTCTTTAAGGTACATTGGGTATGGTCTTAGTTAGACGAGGTATGGTCTTATTATGGTCTTAGTTGCAGCTGGCCTGCATCCATAGAAGATCTAATTTGTTGTGAATAGTTTATCAGAAAGAATTAAGAAAATTAATTCAGATTAAATGAAGATATATTAACTCTCTCTCTCTCTCACGGACATGCCAGAATCCTACTTTTATACATTTTGATTTTGGTACACCATCATTTTAGCATGTAGCTCGACAAATCTCGTTGCATTGTTGTTACAATAATTTTAACTTTCCAGGAAAGACACTAGTTGTTACGTTGATCAAATGCATTAGAGACGCGATGCCCCTAATGGAGTTTTCTCAACGAACAGTGTGATGTATGTTACGCGTATGAGCACTACAAGGTATATCCCCATTCAGCGACCACCCCTCACAGCACAGTTTATCGAGAGGAATTACTCTCTGACACTAATAATGCATCTCAGGTGGACTACGATATTATATTACTGTAATACAATATTGTATAATATACTACATATATACTGACAGTTTATACTTATTCAGAGACATGAACTTGTAGAAGGGACCTAGTTAACGATATCTACAGCGTGACATCACAATAACAGGACAATCAAAGAAACAATCAAATAAACCAAGAATTAGGTCAAACGATATCTACTGCTGTAGATATCGTTGTAGATATCGCTTGTTATTTGAAAGCGATATCTACTGCGAAAAGACAGTATTGAGTGATAAAAGACAGTATGTGATAAAAGACAGTATTGGTTGATAAAAGACAGTATTGGGTGATACAAGACAGTATTGGGTGATACAAGACAGTATTGGGTGATAAATGGCATGGAGCATGCCTGGTAGTAACTTGCCCGACAAACTTTGAAAAGAGGTGGACGAGAAAAGTGTAGGACTGAAACTTGTAAACAATAGCTTCAAATCGTTCGCGATGAAAGACGAATCAATTTGTCATGCGCATATTCAGAGACGTAGGAATGTGACATTTCACCAAAGTCATATTGAATAGAATAAGTGTAAAAATGGCAAAATGGCCGTGAGAGAGTTGCTTTCATGTCATATTGTATTCTTAATATCTAACTCAAGATACTAGTAGTCTAGGACATGTAATATCTAACTCTAGATACTAGTAGTCTAGGACTTGTAATATCTAACTCTAGATACTAGTAGTCTAGGACTTGTAATATCTAACTCAAGGTACTAGTAGTCTAGGACATGTAATATCTAACTCTAGATCCTAGTAGTCTAGGACATGTAATATCTAACTCAAGGTACTAGTAGTCTAGGACATGTAATATCTAACTCTAGATACTAGTAGTCTAGGACATGTAATATCTAACTTGCATGCTCTAACTTATCTAACTTAGCTCTATCCTACCGTCCTCGTATCATCTTTAAAGTAGTTAATATGAGACTAGTTAGATCATTACGAGGATCTTCACAACTAGATCATTATAAGACTATCTAACAATATATCATTATAAGACTGTCCATCTAACTAGATATCCTTATAACTATGGTCACCCAACTAGATATCATTAATGACAGTATAAGGCTATGTTATTCTAACTAGATCATGCTATGTCCTAGGATGCTTCCCAGTGTCGTCTGTATGTTGCTGATGGCTTGTCTCCCTTGGACGGTAGATGGCGCTAACTTCAGATATCGCAGAGTTCACCTGTTCCCAGCGAAGGTCGCTAGTGGCTGTGAAGAGTCCACCAGGACCAGCACCTACTCACACATGGAGTGTATGCGACTCTGCATGCTTGACAAGAACTGTCGAGGCTACAACAGATTGTGCACCGACAGGGGCTTCGCCATGTGCCCATGTGTCTTGTGCTACAACAACGCACCCACGGGGTCGCTGAAGAGTGACAAGGGGACGTTCGGCTTGATGTTCAAGTAGAATGCAACGGACCCACCATTACATACATAGCTGTAGACACGTCTTTAAAAATAATAAAATCGAACCAAATACCTCAGTTCAACCTATTCATCATCTGTTCACCGCGTGCTCCTCGAGTGGTCAATTAACCTATCGAGAGTTGTCAGTCTCCCAGGCGGCGCTATTAGTCATAGGGCATACTACGTATACCCGTCAGCCAATCTGAATCAGCAATTATTCTGATAAGTTGTGTATAACTTAATTAGTCACAATACTTTGGAAGGCAAGCACAAAGCAGGTGATCTTGTACATGTCCACACAATCCAGGAGAAACGCTGAACTCAGATCACGGCTTGTCATTTTACGACAGGAGAGACGACAACACGTACAATCTTGACCTTGCAAGAAACCTGCCCGCACTGGCTGGATAGTACCGTTATCACTTCATATTACAATGGGATCAGATAATCACTGCATTGATGTATGGTTCCCGGGGTGGGTTCGAACACTCAGGACCTCCGGCTCATGGATGTCCGGCGAATGTATCGCGTTACGACTTAGACTGCAGCATATCAGAGGAATCGTATCAAATGTAGACATACCATCTAGTATTTTGCCTGACTATTACTGTAATATAATCTGTTTCATTTACTGTGATTAAGAACTGATGAGACGTTATGGCAAGGAGCCAGTAATCGATGTCTTGAAGATAGGATTCAGAGCTGAATTCAAAGGTCAAACTTGACCTTCTACTGTCCAGCAATGAGTACTTGTACACTGTGTTAATCCGCGTCATGTCACTAGAACAGATCAAACGACATCGCTTCTGTTGATCTATTACTGGATATCGTCTTTCCATTGACATATTAACTAGCTGTCATATTTGATTTGAAATAGTATTATGCATTACATGTGAACAATCATAATGTTTTCATATATCATTATACCAATAGTTAGCCATTACCATATGCTCGTAATGCCAGCCATAACAGTACAACAACTGTACAGCATCTGTACATAACATTACAACAACTGTACAGCATCTGTACATAACATTACAACAACTGCACAGCATGTGTACATAACATTACAACAACTGCAAAGCATATGTACATAACATTACAACAACTGTACAGCATCTGTACATAACATTACAACAACTGCACAGCATATGTACATAACATTACAACAACTGCATAGCATATGTACATTTTTGTTTGTTTTTGTTTGTTTTTGAATTGGGGTTTATCACGACTTGTAAATTTTTAGGGCTGGAGGAAACCCGCAACATCCGTAGCGGTGAATGTTGCAGTAAACCTGCCAGCACCGGCTGGTACTGACAAGACCAAGGATGATAAATGAATTGCCACTCTACAGACATCGCATCCTATCAATATCGCGTCAGAAAGGTAACTTTCACGAACATTGATGCCGGGCCCCTGGGGCGGGATTTGAACCTGGAACCTTGTGCTCCGAAGTCCAACTGTTCTACCACTGCGCTACCACCCGCCCCACACAAGCCTTACTAGAAAACCGCGTAATAATGTTCACGAAATATGTTCTACAGAAATTTTCATTGGAATGTTTTATCAAAGCCTATAGTTCTGTTTTCAAACCATGCCATATCGATATTCATTAAGCATAACCTTGATTAGCAAGTATCTAATGTTATATCTCCAATTAGATGTCACCGGTAGTCTGTCACCAGAAATTACCCCTATTGTTTTACGTCACAGTAGGAATCATTCACCTATACGTGCTGAAAGCACAGGAAGAACTTTACATCCATAGAGTGTGGTATATTGAGCACAAGGGTTCACTGTATTACTGAATGTGTGAAACTGAATACGAATATAAAGCTAAACTGACAAGCCAATACAACTGTCTTCTAACATGACCCATATTGAAGCAGCATCAGAATACAGCAGCTTGATCAATGCCAACTTCAGAGCTGTTCCCGAATATTCCCATACATTCAAAGACGAGGAGAAGAGGCTCGGATCAATGAATGAGGACATAGCAACGACCAAGCACCAGTCAGCGCGCCACCTTCGACCCCAGACTTGCACGTTCGTACATACCTTCACTGTTGCCATGCAGTGGCTCAGGTTTTCCATTAAAGGTGTCCTCTAGGATAGTGTCGTCAGAGAGTGGAGCGATGCCAGATTCTACACAGAAACAAAGCTTCATGCACACACACTACACTTAAACACAAACATGAGTGGAGAGGACAGTCAAAGAAAGATAGGGTAGAGAGAGTAAGGATAGTAGTTAGTTGTATTATCGTGGTAAGAAATATGCATCTGTTTTGCTTCTATTCATATACAATTGTATTAATAATAGTACAGTATTTTATAAATTCTAAAAACTAAATTTAGTAAAATGTTATGCAATTGAACATATATTCACCAATGACCACATTGAGTCTTGGTAACCACTTGATGTTTTCTTGTAATTTAGTAGATGAGTAATTATTGATTCCTGTCAGCTATGCATGCATGAGGAAATCAAATAGAAGATATATCATCTAGAGAAAACATATAATGACTAAAGCATTCTTACACACATAGAGGACGAATAGCTTCAAATATTGCAGAACAGTCATGTATCATATTTACAAATGCACCAAAAAAATTAACATGGTCAACGCATTACCAAATGTTTTGGTCTTCAAATATGCAACAGTATACATTCCAAGATGATAACATGAGTGGATATTCTGCAATACAAGCGTTCACACATTCGGGAAGGTGACAACTATTACATCACAAATACAAGTGTTAATGAACGTGATTGTTCTGACATGGCAGGACCATACCTTCAGCAGAAGTAGAGTTAATCTGCTGCATACGTTCATCTGAAGAGATTAGTCTTCCATCTGGACCGGGACTCAGCTCATCACCTGAGGAAGTTACACCAGAGTCAATCAATGCTGAACATCACAGAGGTCACACTATCACACTTATTTTATTATTATTTTTAAATTGGAGTTTAGAGCCTCTTTCAAGATTCTTTCACTTAAATCATGGCTTGTCAGTTTAGAGCAGAAGGAAACTTGCAACATCCATAGCGCTGAATGATGCACCCCACCCATCTCCTCCAAATCTAGCCGCTGTACTGACACCCCACCCATCTCCTCCAAATCTAGCCGCTGTCTACTGACACCCCACCCATCTGCTCCAAATCTAGCCGCTGTCTACTGACACCCCACCCATCTCCTACAAATCTAGCTGCTGTCTACTGACACCCCACTCATCTCCTACAAATCTAGCCGCTGTCTACTGACTCCCACTCCCCCTCCTCCAAATTTAGCTCCTGTCTACTGACCCCCACCCTCCTCCAAATCTAGCCGCTACTGACACCCCACCCATCTCCTCCAAATCTAGCCACCGTCTACTGACCCTCCTCTCCCTTGGCGATGCCCTTCTTGTACTCCTCCAGCTCCTTCTCAGACATGTTCTCGAAGGGGTTGGCAGCGTAGTAGGAGCGGTACACCACAGCGTTGTGCTGGTGGTCTCGCTGGATTATGCCTTTGGAAGCAGCACCAACCACGATCACCTGGTCCGACGCACTGCTCAGGTTGCCGTCCTGCTAGGGACAAAGAGGAGACAAGCAAGGGTTAGATTAGATAATAGAACCCGTTAAAGATGGATGTTGTTTATCCAAAATGGCTGAAATGTTTGTGCATCCTGCTGCTGGCATGGGGAGACAAGCAGGGGTTAGAAGATGAAATGGAAACCCACCAAAAACAAGGCCTGCATTACACTGTTACAATGGCCAAAACTTCCCAGGTCCTGTTCCATAAAACAATCATAGCACTATGATCGTTTTGTGGGGGGCCTTGATGCTCATTTAATGAAGCATAGTATGCACTACAAGGCCATAACCCTCTTGTATGTGTATCTGAACTGTAATATGATACAATTTATGAGAGGATCATGGTCGATAAAAGAACTTCATGAAATGGTCCTCTGCTTTTGACAAGGGGAGACAAGCAGGGTTAGATAATCAAATAAAAAATCTTCAAAATGCCATGAACAGTTTCACTCTCCATAAAAGAAATGGCTTAAAGGCAAATAATAGACAGCTTAAATGGCCGTTGGAAAATTTGGCAACATATGTTAGATCATAAATTTTCATTATAAATTATGAATGAATGAATTAGTTCTTTATTCATTTGTATCTTAAAATGGAAATTTATGATCCAACGTATGTTGCCCAATTTTCCAACAGCCATAATTAAGCTGTCAATTATTATTTATTGAAAAATACAAAAGTTCCCCGAGTTTGGAGTGCATGCGATTCAGACACAGAAACCCCAGTCAAACTCACTTTTAGTTTCTGTGCGTCCTCAAAGGATAAACCATCCAGGACCTTGGACTGCGGGCCAGCAGATAGCTTGTCCTCGTAATAATCCTTACGTATCTGGAATAGCAGAGGCCAAGCCGCCATGGATGAAGGAAGTACCCAATACCAAGGCACAATCAAACACAATTTTTTTAAATCATGATGTTGATGATGATGAATTAGTGCTTTATGTTGCAGCAGGAATATTTCACTCATACGCGACAACTACAATGTTATTTATTAAAACAATTACTTATTACGATGTTAATCATTATCTTAAAATTTAAGGAAATAATACATTGCACGATAGTAAAACCATAATATTGTCAAGATTAACAATGATATAATATATTGCACGATACTGAAACCGTAATATTGTTATGATCACCAACAAACCTTTTTCTGCTGGTCTCTGAATTCTTTCGGGTTAGCCCCTTGTGGAGCAAACTGGTTTGGGTTTTCTAACTTAACGAGTGTGTTGGATTTGGATTGTGCATCCACATCTTCTGGTACCCACTGGAAAACAAAAAACAGTTAGCAAGCTCTGTGAATACACAGTGATACTCATATTTCTACACTCTGTACTTGAATATGGACAATATGCTTATTTATTGAATATATTTAATGTGTCCACGTAATGTTGTATTTTTATTCATTATTATATAATTAGTGTTTAGAGCTGTTTTCATTTACATTGCGGCTTGTGAATGTTAAAGTTATTTCCTTACGAAACAATAGAATTTGGGAGGGGTATGTTCAATCATCAGCGAGAATTTTAAGTGAGCGAGTGATTTATTGCTTTCCCTCACAGTGAGAATATTTCACCCATACAGAATGAAGTGAGAATTTTAACACATACAGTAGACTCATGTCATCACAACGAAAATAAACGACAAAGCTTGACATGAATACCTTTGAATATTTCTTGGGGTTTGATGTACCGGTTTCTTCCAATTCTTGTTTTTTGTATGCATTCGGTGAAGTTAGCCAGCCAGCTTTGTATGCTTGTTTCTGTCTCTCCAGTGCAGTCTTCAAAGGGGACCTAGACACAACAAATATTTCTCTCATTAAACCAAGTTAAACCATTTTTTTAAATGAGAGTAGTTGAAAAAATCTTCAAATTATTAACAGATTTGCTCAGTTCTGACATACTCAATGCAAAACATAAATTATTAAATAGCTTAAACATTTCTATTCAAAAGAATATGAATGAGGATTGGTAATCAAGCTGTAGAGCTTATTTTAACACTGCTCCTCACAAATTATTATGATAGTAGTACTATATATTTACAACAGGCCACACTGATTTATAAGTTAAACCCCAGTCATGTATACACACGTACATGGATGCACGATGCACTCACGACTGCTTTGAAATTCATGACTGAAAAATTCCAAGAATACCCAAAAAAATGACCAGGAAGCTGCTAAAACCTCGCTATGAACATCCAAGAATAACCCGGATTTTTTCAAGTGGCCTTTGGGGGAATCGTCGCAAATGGGTGAAACTTCATAATCACTCATTCAGGATAAAAATTGTGTAAATATGACTGGGGCATTAGGTAATCGCATATTAATGAAGCATATTATATGTTATGATGAAATATTTCTTACCTCCAATCTTGATGAGGCTATATGTTTTATTTAATATTATCCATAGGTAACAAACGTCATATTACAGTTAATAATTTGCGTATTTTATAACTTTCAATAGGAAACCTAAATCTTGTGTCATGTGTCTCACAATATTATGAATATAGGTAGAGTATGCGACAATATAGGAAGAACGATCACCAATACAATTGCAGATTTATTCTGCACTGAATTTGTTTACAAAAATTAAAGTATATAATACTTGCTAATAATACATCACAGGTGTACTGCCAAAAACATACTTGTACTAATCCACGTAATCTGATTGAGCGAGTGAGTGAATTATTGTTTTACTTCACAGCGGGAATCTTTCACCCATACGTGACAAGAATCTGATTGAATAAAGTTTGTAGGTAATAATTTGTTTGATTATGTCAACTACCTGTAATTGCAGCTGTTTAATGCAACACAAATATGAAATGTTGCAAAACAGCGTAGAGAGAATTGTAACAGTGAACCAATCATGAAATACAAATGGACTACATTTCTTTCATGAATTTATTCACATGTCCATGAGAGTAAAATTACTCTAAATCAGTGTTGTAAGTAAATAACTGAAAACATATATGTGAATGTATACAATATTTAATACAAAATAATGTGATAATAGAAAATAATATTAGAATGGCATCATATGCACAATGAAGTCAACCAAAATGTATTTAATCAACAAGTCTTCAAACTATCAACCTCTTGTTTTATAAATTAACCAAACAGTAACAACCAAACTCATTAATTTGGATAATTACATAATTACTTATTGATAATTACTGATCACCAATAGCATAGTGCTGTGTGTTATTTGTAACAATTTAACACCACAGCAAGGCTGAAGAACTGAACAGAAAACAGTAGAAAACACTAGTAGACATTGTAGAAAACACAACCAAAAAAAATATAATAATAATTACAGATACTGTAAAGCAAAATCGGGAAAATTCAATTAAATTTCACTGACGTAAAGAAAACCAAGAATGATGTCTTTGTACATGGTATGATACAAATGAATGATCGTAACAAGTATCCAATGAATGAAACCAAGGACCTCGATCAACAAGTCGATGCCATCACATTTGTTTTTCAAAATCGAAAGCCTGGCACAAACATATTACACAACACAAATTCTGCACTGACATTTGACTTTTTTTTTTAAAAACAGGTGTGGCCTAAAACTAATAGTCACTGTAGAGTTTCTTATCTGATAACCAGAGATCAACGAATGATTCATTGTGTCTTTACATTATCCAAAAGTGGACACAAGGTTATATCTCTTCAGGGATGTTCATGCATGTAGCTATCATAATGCATTGTCACCTAACAGTTCCACGTCTGAAAGTGATAGACAAAACAAATCGCAGCCGACAAATCCAACCAAATGTATATGTAACAGAGCAAACTAGATACATGGATCCCAGTGCTAAAGTCAATAATTAAGAGTAAAATGAAGATATTACAATGTGTAGTGTGCCAGTCTGTAAGACAAAAGAAATTAGTATTTATGTAAGTCAAGTCTGTCAAACCTGAGCAAATCAACAATAATATTTCATTACCATAACATATTTTTTATTCATATTAATAAACATAGCAAAGCAAATAAGGAATGCAATTATGCACTTCAATATTCAGTGGGAATCTTTCACCCATAGACAACGATGCCTTTGCTAAAAGAAAATCTCGAACCATAATTCAGACCACAAAACTATATTACTCCAACAGAGAATTAGTGCTAAGCAGACACGGGTGTCGTGTACTTACGCATATTTGGAGTGTTCCACGTCTCCGTCGAACACGTATGTGAAGGAGCTAGATGCTGGGGGAACCTCCACTTCACTGTTGGAGCGTTCCTTCTTCTCCTGCTTCACCAGGGGCATCTTGTACACGTGACCAGTGCGGAATCCCTGCAGCCGTCGGTGAGTTATTGTATTACATCAGTCACAACGTTTCACGCATACGCCACGATAAATTATTTAATTATGCAATAAATGGGTGAAAATGAAATGGTTTGATTGATTGAATTAGTGCTTTAGCGGGAATACTTCATCAATATTCTTATGATATAAACCAAATAGAGACTCCCAAAAATAGTAATAAACACTTGAATGATAAATGGAAAATAATAAAATACATATTTTCAAGTGAAATCCTAAAGCATACCAATCCAGGAAGTGAACTATTGTTTTACGTCACAGTGGGAATCTTTCATCCATACGCGACGAGATACTGATCCAGTTATGCCTTAATATGAATTAATTTACCATACACCAGATACAAGACAGATGCCTATGTTTACAGTACAATGGATTTTGAAAACTACGTACAGAGTTGTCTAAATCAGATCTTGAGGTTTCAAAATATACTCATTATACCACCCAAACAGACCTATGTTTCAACTACAGAAATGTATGAAGGAATAAGTACTGCGTTTACAGTACAGGGATATGAAAACTACTTATTTTGTATAAATCAGAATTTGAGGTTTCAACATATACTCTTTATACCACCCACAACAGATATGTTTCAGTTACAGAAAAGTGAAGAAATACGTACTGCGTTGTCCAACTGTCGCATCATGGCTTCGAACTCGAGCTCGCCGGTTCTCCACTTGCGGCCAGTGATATCCACACCACCACCTCCCTGCCGGCCAACCTTGAACGTCTCTTTCCTTGTCTCCTCGTCAACCAGGATCAGGTTGTCTAGACCTGCTGGTACTGCTCGCATCTGCCCACAGACACGGTGAACATTACACATCATTAAAGGCACTCGAGGAGATTTCATAAGCATTGTTTAACAAATAACAAACTGTCGGTAATTAAAAAATGTGTGCATTAAAAAAAAAAAATTGGAATTGGGTGTTTACAATTTAGACACACTTTCAGGATTCTTTCACTTATATCATGGCTTGTCAGTTTAAGGCAAGAGGAAACCTTCAACATTCGTAGCACTGAATGTTACAGTAAACCTGCGAGCACCTGCTTGTACTGACAGACCAAGGATGATAACTGCATCCTATCATGACTGTGTCAGAAAGGTAACTTTCACGAACATTGATGCTTTCAGTAATTTACAAAATGTGAAAAGTGCAATTTCCAAAACATGTACAGGAAAACAAATATATCAACAAATAACTATATATTATATATATGAGAAATAAGAATGGACTAGGTAAAGTCACAACTGAAGTGACAGATCCAATATGCATAACTTCAAAACTTTGGTGAAATGGTAGGTACTATTTCTCATATGTTAAGTCATATACACATTCATATTGAAAACATGTTTCCATGTTTTGAAAACAAATAACTATATACCATAGGTGCACTTACTTGTGTATCACATGCAGCAACTAAGTTAAAAGCATAGTGAAAAGCTTCTTCCATAGTCTCACCACAAGTAACCATACCATGGTTTTGTAATAGCATAACCTGAAAGAGAATAAAAACAGTGAACGATAGAGAAAAGGTTCCTTCAAATAATACTTTTGGCTCAGAAAATCCTGTACGCTATAATAATCTAAACTGAAACTAAGAGATAGATAGCGATAGAGATAGAGATAAAGAGAGCGAGAGAGGAAGAGGGAGAGGGAGAGGGAGAGGGAGAGGGAGAGGGAGAGGGAGAGGGAGCGGGGGAGGGGGAGGGGAAGGGGAAGGGGGAGGGGGAGGGGGAGAGGGAGAGGGAGAGGAGAGGAGAGGAGAGGAGAGGAGAGAGGAGAGGAGAGGAGAGAGAGAGAAATCAAATGAAATGGTTAACAAAATATGGATATTATTTTAGATATTAAACAACTACACCGTAGAAAAAAATCAACTTTACAGAAATATGGACATTATTTTATATATTAAACAATTTCACCAAAGACAAATATCGAGGATAGGACATAGCGTCTCTGACCACCGCTGACTTCCTTTCTTAGCGCTAATGCAGTAGCAATGACTCACTTTGTTAGAGGGTCCTAGATTCCTGGCTAGCTTGTCTCGCTCCTCTTGATCCACCAGGATCCCAGAGTACTCGTGAACACTGATGTTTCCAAGGATGAGTGCCTCCTGGGACAGGGGAAGTAATCCAGTTTTCATTGCT
Organism: Lepetodrilus schrolli; assembly: GCA_032361225.1. Lineage (NCBI taxonomy): Eukaryota > Metazoa > Mollusca > Gastropoda > Lepetellida > Lepetodrilidae > Lepetodrilus > Lepetodrilus schrolli. The sequence goes on along the minus strand of JAUTBT010051708.1, from coordinate 3,990 downwards.
GACACCTGCAAAGTACAAATAAAACAGTAACAATGCTTGTCAAACCAGAGTGTGCAATATCCAGTCTGTGAGATACCTCTGGAAGGAATGCTTTTATATCATTGATGGCTGTTACATGGAAGTTTGAGAGTTTGAGAGTATTGCATGAGCATTAACTCTCTCCATGCTGAAGGCAACTGGAGATGCCACAAATAGCAGTCCCTGTGCATAATCCAGCAGGGAGAAGACCAGCTACAAAATAACTTGAATAATACATTGTAAATAAATTTACAAATGGCTAAAAGGATCAGGACAGTCTACGTAAATTGTTTCACTATTTAAAGGTTTGTCAGTAAATAAATCTTGGGCTAATACAATTAATAGGCTCAGCCAGGCCCAAAATATTTACCCAAGTCATACATTGTAGATGGATATACAAAAAAACCCAGTCCAGTTAAAATTCTAATAATCATATGTTTAATTCGAAGTGGAATGGAACCATGTTTGTGATGCTGGTTCCCTAGCTTTCTTTGACTGTTAAGACACCGGTCTCCTGACTGTGTGTTGATGTAAAGACCAGTCAAGAAGACGACTAAGTTGTGAATAGTTTTTATTCTGGAAATCACCATATAGATCGAGCATGGGTTGTAACTCTCAGTCGTCTTCTTAGACATCCTCTCCCACCCCTTTTTCTGCCTTAGAATCCCTACTCTCACATGTCCGTGATGTCATGACCTTCCCATTCCACCAAAAGTCATATCCCTCTCCCTTATACATTTACCTGGGGTGCGTTCAATGGAGAATACATACAATACACTACAATACAATACTTTTCTCTACATTTAGTAGTTCACTCAACGGGTTAGTAGGAAAATAGCAGGAAATCTGTTTGCGCATGCATCCAGTCCATTCGATTCATGCTTTGGGTTTTCATACAAAACGCTACGCAGTCCAAACCCGTATTGAAATGTATGCATACATATGCATACGTATTGCTCACTGAACGGCTTGCGTATTAATACATAGAATATATATGCATATGTATTCTCCATTGAACGCACACCTGTACTATACCTATGCTGTCAGCATCACAGACAACCTACTCACTATTCTACTATCCTAGTATCAGTTTCCCCCATCCTCTTATTTGGTGTTAGCGTTTCTTCAGGTATTCTAAGAAACTGCTTACGTTAACACATCACCGCCCGCTTACATATTTCTGACAATACGGAAATACCATTAACCTATTTCTGAGAGCACAATACAGCTAAGAAATTCTGAATACTTTTAAATTCCAATTAATAATGATCTTCTTGCCTATGATACATGACAAAAATTGTAGAAAATACAAAATAAATCGTAACAGCTGACATCACTGCTACACCACAGCCAAGCCATTTTTCAATTCCTGTCACTAAGAACCACACAAACATTTCTCCTCTTGTACGAGTTGAGACTTACAGAAATAACGCTTGGTGTATGAAGATGAATGATGCACTTGATATCGGGCCGCGCCTGGTGAATGGCCGAATGCAGGACAAATCCAGCCTTGTTGACCCCGAAGGTCGTGGATCCTGGGTCGACGATGTTTCCTGTCATGTCCACTTTGATCAGCGACGAGGCTGATATTTCAGAGTACAGAAGCCCGAAGGGGTTGAGGAGGAAGTGCTCCTGGTCTTGACTTACTCGCACCTGAAAGGGAACGTTTACGTCGTGAATGTGTGCAATACTGGCATAGTCCACTACCACAGAAAACAGGGAGAAGCATTGCTCTAGACAAATCATGTAGTTTTGTATATATACTACAGAGATCCTAAGTGATTCATTTTTTATAGATATTTATTAAAATTTGTGTTTAGGTCCTCTTTCGAGATTCTTTCACTTATATATCATGGCTTGTCAGTTTAGGGGAGATGGAAACCCGCAGCATCCATAGTGCTGAATGTTGCAGTAAACCCGTGAGCAGTGGCTGGTACTAACAGACCAATGATGATAACAGTATTGCCATGGTACAGACAGCGCATCCTATCATGATCGTGCCATAAAGGTAACTCTTGTGAACAATGACACTTGGCTCCCAGGACGGATCTGAGTAAAATGATTAAATAAATAATTAAAACACAATTTGATACATACACTAATGTGGTTGTATATTCCATGGGTCCATCCCTTCAAGTTGATAATCCTATATAATGATGCCAGCTTACAGCGTAGCAGCTTCTCTCCTTTACTGTAATTCAGTGAATCTACACCACGAATATCGTTAACTGGAATGACTGGTGAAGCTGAAAAACAGAAAAAAAAACAATTATCGTAAAGCGAAAGTGGCAACGGAGATCGTTAAGCTAGAAATACCTCCAAGACAATATCCACTGCATAAAGATTATTTTCTTGCAATGCATATTGTGTAAAAGGGTATTTCCTTGTAATGCTTATTGCATAAAGATTAATGGTAAGGACACAAGATAACAATCTCCTGCAAAAGGTATATTGTGATTGTGGAAGCTTTTGGTCAACAAAAAACAACTCTCATTGCCATTGCCATGGCCACAAGATGTACCTCAGATGGCATGCATAAAGATCTACTTTTTATTTTGTTTGTTTATTAATATTTATTAATATCTATTGCATAACTTCACTGTGGGAATCTTTCACCCGATTTCTTATCACTACGGCCACAAGATACCTCCCCGTCACCGTGGCCACGCGACATACCTCCTGCGGCAATGGCTCCCAGGTTGGACCGGGTGTGGGGAAGGAGGAGGTCTGAAATCTGCTGCAGCGCGATGAGTGACGCCGGGTGCGAGCCAGACCGCAGTTGCTCCTCCACGATCTGCTCCAGCTCGTCGCGGAACGCCTGGCTGTTGAGGATGACAGACACGCGGCTGCGGTTTTCCATCTGCTTCATGTCCTCCTTCACCTCAGCCGGCCGCCGCATTTGACGCTTGTACTCGGGGTCATCGGGGTCTGGTAAGGGCAGATGATAATAATAATAATAATTTTTAAAAATTACATTAATATTGTGCCAAATCCATAATCTAAATCACGCTCATCCTGTTATATTAATGTTTATAAAAAAAATCTGAATTGGGGTTTAGAGCTGCTTTCAAGATTCTTTCACTTATATCACAGCTTGTCAGTTTATGACAGGAGGAAACCTGCAACATCTGTCACGCTGAATGTTGCAGTAAACCTGCGATCACCAGCTGGTACTTACAGATCAAGGATGATAACTGCATTGCCACTCTAGACAAAAGACAGTGCATCCTATCAATATTGTGTCAGAAAGGTAACTTTGATGAACATTGATTCCGGGATCACAGGACTGGATTTGAACCCGGGACCTATGGCTCCGAAGTCCAATATTCTACCATAGCTCTACCACCAGTCCCTGTTACATTATTACCCCCAATCAATGGAACAGTGTGCACTCACTTTCCCTCTCAACTTCCTAGGTATAATACAATCCAATATTCCAGGCACTAGAAGCATGCACATTTGCCATCTTATCAGAACGAGCAACAGAATTTAAAACAAATTAAAGTTTAAACCAGTGGTTGTTCAATGGAAAAGACACATTTGCAAACTGCATGACATTGTGCACGCTAAGATTATGTTGATGATATATAACTCAAAATATAGAATTTTCACAAATTTCGGAAGGATCCTGTATTCAACATATATTCTGGTCTGAAAAGTGTGCCATAATTTCAGATTATCAGAAACAATTCCATGATCATACTACATATTCCAAAGTTAGGTAACAACTAAGTTATACCAATTCTAAAGAAATCAAAATATACTCATACTTTGAAAATCAACACTAGTCGTTAGAATGTGTTTCAAGCATTAATGAATGTATCGGGTCACTGTGAATGCTTGTCTTAATGCTCTGAGTGCTGCAGGCATATGAGGTTGCCATTTCTGTCCTTTACGTTGAGTGCTGTGGGCATATGAGGTTGCCCAAATCACGTGCAGAAAAGAACTCATTGAATATTCGCTCAAAATAAT
>JAUTBT010051697.1:0-15796 GCA_032361225.1 Lepetodrilus schrolli | reverse complement strand
TGACTGAGCTTGCGAGTGGAATTGATGATGTGCCAACTGTGATTGAATCGATCTTCGTGCTGTTGCATCTGGCCGCTAGTCCAATGAGAATGGTCTCTGTCTTGTCATTGTTGATCTTTAGCATATTTGCTGTCATCCAGGTTTTGATTTCGTCACAGCTGTCAGTGGTTGCGGAGATGGTTGACGCGGTTGCTGCTAGAGATGGCTTGAACATGGAGTTGAGTTAGGACTCGCTTCATTGTAGACGGGATTTAATATCATTTGTTAAGATTTGAGCTGCGGTGATAGGATCTTTAATTGTTATGAATAATGACGTATCATTTGCGAATAGACATATATTTGCATTGATGTTATCAACAATATCGTTGATATATATCAGAAAGAGTAAGGGTCCCAATACTGATCCTTGTGGAACGCCTGCTAATACAGATTTTATTTTACTTTACTTAGGTAACTTTTGAGCCTCTCCAGCATGTTATTTTGAATACCATTAGATTAGTTTTGAGATTAAACCAACATGCCACACTCTGAAGAGTTTGTGAACTCGTACTGTATCAAAAACATTTCGTAATCTCGGTGCCAGAGGGAATAACGTAGCGCTATGAGCAGTCTTCCGAACATGGCTTTTGTTGCGCATATGAATGATGATGATGATGATGATGATGATGATGATTATATTATTATTATTATTATTATTATTATTATTATTATTATTCAAAAGTCTTGGAGCCAAAGTCTTTTTACCCGAGGAGGATTTGTGTGAGTGTCTGGGTATTTGAGCACAATATGACGATGTCCAGACCCATGTCTTAATTATCGCTATATAACATTTATATTTATGCTATGTAGTGGCTATAATATTGCAATGTAAAAGTATTGGCTGCACCAAATAAACTTGCATAACAGCATGAATAATTATTTTAGTCTACAAAAATTTTAATTAAAATTACATAAAAAGTTTTTAAAAAACGGATATATTTAATGGAACATAATTTAATTATGTCAAGTTGTGACAAAGTATTTTTGTTTCCTTCGTCACACTTAATAAACACATCAGAATCAAACTATTTCTATTAAATTTATCAAAAACAAAGGTTTTCGTATTACATTCACATTTACATAGCTTAATTGCAATTTTGTAAGAATATGCACATATATAATCACCGAGAATTCGCGTACGAACAGAAGGTAAACGTATTTCATTGTCAATCATTTTGCTATCAGATTAACGTTTACTAATAAAGAACATTTAATAGCACAAAACAAATAACAATACGATCTCATTATCCCTGCGGGGGGTTCCAGGCGGCCAACGAAAACATTACCTAGCCGGTAGACTTGAAAGCGTGGAAACAAGAATTGTTGAACAATAGGTCGCAATTAAAACTGCATCAAGACATTTAATCGCTTCATTGTAGACGGGATTTAATACTAAGTGTTTCACAAGTCCTTCCTCTGTATCAATCAACGTTTATTTTAGAGATCACGGGACCAGGGCGATAAAAACGCGCGCGACTGTTAATTACAGTTAAACAGACACCTAAATGTAATTAAGTTTATTTGAACAACGATTTACCCGATACATCGAGAAAAACAATGTCTGGAAATATATAATACATATATATAATATTTGGAATTTTGGGACCGCGCCTTAACACAATAATGCTTGCTAATTGAACTTACATGTCTACAGGTTTGTTTCTCTCGTTTCTGATTTGAACAGCCAAAAAATACCATTAAAGTATGCAGATATAACTTACTAGTAATTAGTAACAAATGTTTTATGTCTCATAGCCATTTTGGTGGTCATTGTCAAAAGCTTGTCGTATTCTCATGACCGTATTAAAAGAAAATATCAGTCTTACGGGGGAAGATAACGAGATTCAAAATATTTTCTCACCAAAACACACACAATATCCAATTTCACAAATATATATAGGATATGATACTGAATTAAACGAGTTGGCAATACTCGGCAGAGCCTCGCATAATATCATTTTACCCAACGAGTTCAGTAAATGTGTAAATATTAATAAATGTGTTTGCATTTTTCATTGAAGAAATCCTTTAACTTTATATTCAACAAAAATAAATCCCAAGAAGAATCTCTAAACGAGGTCCAAAAAGACTTCCATACAATTCCAATATTGCGTAATGATTTACACAGTTATTAATCGTCTCAACAGAAGGTAGTACATGTCATATTTATCTCTTTCAACAAAATACGACACATTTAATTTTTAACAAAGAAACAACTTCCTATAGGTAAGACGAAGTTTAGGATATTTTAGTATTGTAAGTTTCAATGTCAATAAATATTTGGATGACATTGACATTACTCAGGTGTCATACATTAGTAAGAATTTCCAGTCAATAATCGTGCTGTTTCACTAATTAAATCCCACTAATTGTTATCCAGCACGCACGTGTTAATTACTCTAAAGATGTCAATGACAGTAAGATCTATGACATTGTGAAGGTGATACATTTGCTAATCGCTGTTAATTTTAACAGGAGATCTCTTCGACTTCCATGGGGATGGAGTTAAACAGAGTATCATTAGTGTCACTGCTTCAATAACAGTATTATTATTTTTAATGGTGAATAGATTAAACGAAGGCCACCTTCCCCATTTGACATACCAGTGTGCAATGCAAATCTGAACCATCGATAGGAACGAATAATTGCAAAATATACATTAAAATTGCACTATTTATTTTTGTTTATATGTGTGTGTGTGTGTGTGTGTGTGTGTGTGTGTATGTGTGTGTGTGTGTGTGTGTGTGTGTGTGTGTGTGTGTGTGTGTGGTTATTAAGGATGTTTTATTTTAGTGCAATTATGCTGTCACTAAATGTATATCTTATCTTTATAACGGGGAAGCTTAAAGCATATGAAAACATAGCTGTATATACTTCTATCATTACCATTATACAGAGGATGTACTTCATTATCAATGCATCTGTAGACAAAATAGTCATACTGATTACTTCCCAATAAAGAACCTAATGTTATTGATCTGGGGCGGTATTCATAAGTGATATTCATAAAGAGTCGTAAATCTGGTTTTATTGTAAGAATTTATAAAAATTACTCTAAACTTTGAAAACTTTCTAAAGAGTTATTTATGAAGAGTCCCAGCTCTTAGAATTCTCTAAAAAAAAATCTGCAGTAGGATTCCTCTGCTCTATTCGTAGGGACTTGGCTATAAGTTTCTCTAAGAATTTTTATAAATTACTTTTAAGATTTCTAAGAGAAAATTCTTAGAATCCCTGGGATAGTTTCTTTAAAAATAATAATCATATATATGATAAGGAAGATAATTTGGTTCACATAATAATATCACTAACATAATGTCCACTTCCCTTGAACAAATTGTAACTACCTCGTGATGTAGGTAATCTTGGCATAAAACATTTGGAATACAAGCTGTACAATTGCTGTGTAATTTATTATTCGTTTTAACATTATTGACACACCAAATGCAAAATACAAGTACTCCTTTACAGGGTTCTTCATTGATGTTAAAATTATATTATGTGGATATTGATATAGGCCCCCTTTAATGTGTACATTTGTGTAACCCATACAGACAACAAATTAGAAAGTATTCATTAAGGAACCACATTGATGTAACATACGTGTAGTTTTACATCAGTCTTCATTATCTGAATTATGTCGTATTGTAAACATTGACTCAACCTGTAGAGTAATGTGCATGCCAAGAAAAGTATAACATAATCAAAGCCGATTTGTCAAAATCCAATACCAACATATTCAATTCAACGTTAGAAGAACTCAGTGAGGTGTTTGAATGAGAATGTGTTACACACAATTAGCTAACAGCGTCCGTACTGTCGTTAGCTAGAGAGAGCTTATTTTTGAAGTTCAAATCCAATATTCTGACATCAATATGACACGTGCTTCAGAAGGATAAACCCCCACTAGAGCAAAGAATGTGATTGAACTGAATAAAGAACAAGCGAAAGAAAACAAACGTTTTAATTTTGACTTCCGTTGAGAACGCCCCTATTGGTCGCATTGGTCCGTGGACCAAAACTCTGTACAGCGCTGTTATAATATGCTAATACCAGTTGTACATATTGCGCGTTTTTGTGTGTTAAGTGATCCTTTCTTTCATCACTTTACGCCTTAACGCAAACACAAAACATGAATTGAAAGGTCCGCTTAATGAAAGAATTATTAAGAATTAATCAGCCCATTGAAGGGAACAGCTCAGCGGGGGAACTGTCAAAACATTCTGGAAATCGGCAAATTGGATCTACCGTGGGCTTGGCTTACACTCCCATCCAGTATTATAACTCGTGTTAACCTAAGCTCCCTCGGACAATGGATTCGACAATGTATCCATAAGGACTAATTACCTCGCTATTGTCTTAAAGAATACAGTTCTCCAGTGTAGGAGGAGGTCCGTATTTAACACCTTTCTGTAGCTAGATCTTTGAGCTTATAAAGTCAGGAAACAGTTGACGGAAATTTATTTGAGTTGTCGCCTTCATCGTTGGAGTATATTGGACAGTGGCATCTGGACTTTATTATACCATTGGATCAGTTGGATTTACCAGTAACGTGAAAGATGGTCGTGGAACGCGGTAAACCTTCAAGCAAGAGGCAGTCTTTCTCCATTGAAGACCTCGCCAAGAGCAGCGTGTCGGAGAAGATGGTCAACAAGACTTTGGAATACCCCGGTCGATTTCCCATCACCCTTCCCCCCGTGGACTGTACCCTCTCCCCCGGGATGACATTTGACCGTGTCCCGTCCCCCCAGGACGTCAAGGTGACAGTGGGTCATGTGGGGTGCGGGAAAAGGACAAGGTCCGAGAGTGAGGGGTCAGACTTCATGACCAGCACGCCGAAAGGAGACACATCGCCTTATGCATCTCTCAGCGAAAGAAGTTTTGCTCCATCTGTAACAGGTATGTACTCATGAAATAATTTGCAATCAACGTTAATGTGAAAAGAAAACATCCCAAATTGTTTCATTTTAAATAAAATTATGAATTATGAATATTGAATTGAATTATGAATATTGAATATTGAATACACAAATGTTAGTTTTAAATATCGATTTTATTTAATGGCATATATTTACAAATTAATAATAATAATATATTTGCATTTAAGTGAAAATAAAATTTTCCACTCGGACCTCAATCCAAGGCTGATTATGATCTCTTTCTAAGGCTTTCCCCCCTGTTTTTGACCAAGTACGACTATGGATCATTACATTGTATGGTTTTCTGTTCAGATGACGAGTCGGACGGCGAAAAAGACGGAAGACGGAGGAAGAAGGCGAGGACGGCGTTCAACACTGACCAAGTGGCTGCTCTGGAGAAGAAGTTCCTTGACCAGAAGTACCTAGCCGCCAGCGAGAGAACTGACCTAGCAGATGCTCTCAAGCTGACCGACCAACAGGTGATTACTATATGAATATTCAACAACATTAATTAAGTGCCGAAGGATGTGGGAAGCAGACATTTATTACAAAAACATTCCCGCTAGGTTGGTATAGAAAACATACTACTAGTATACAATATCTTATGGGGAAGATTTCTACCAAATTTCGGAACTCAGCTTGGGGAATCTGTGCATTACTTGAATTAACTTTATGCACTGAGGTTACGAAATTATTCATCCGTGCTTATTTAGCTCGGCTGTGTTCTGTTCTGCTTATTCAGCTCAGGAATCCGTGGAAATTAAAATATACTTATAAAGGAACAATTAAATAGGATACATGCACATGCCATTCATTTTATAAACTCAATAGAGTATTAAAAATGTGAGTTTAGTACAGAGAAAAAAAATCTGTTTGAAATTTATGTTTTTAATTCAAGCTTACTGCTCAATAAGTTATTTTATATACTTTTGGTAGTCGGGACATTTCCTATTGATTTTGGAACAGCATTCTATTTTCATTTGAAATAATGCTTTCCATGAAATTGTCCCTCTAATTAAGTTGTTCAGACTTGCTGCAGTACAGTATATTATTACTATTGAGCAACCATTGAACAGTATACTAGCTGAAAACGAAGATATTCTCTTGGTAGACTGGACACTAAACATTTTTCTTTCTTTCTGTTTGAAGGTGAAGACTTGGTTCCAGAACAGACGTATGAAGGAGAAGCGGCAGAACCTTTACCGCGAAGAATTGGTGCGCTACCCCTTCCCCACAGGCGGGGTGGACGTGAGCCAGCTACCCGGCCTCCGTTTCCCTGTCTACCCCCCGGGCCACGACCACATGGCAGGCTTCGCTCACCCCGGACTTCCGCTTCCGGGCCTTCTCCCCAGCGCCATTCAGGACCTGACTCGTCCGTCGGGACTTCGACCACCAGGACTCGTGCACCACCCCCTCGGAGCCGTGTTCCCCACCCCCGGGCACTACCAGATGGACCCACAGATCCGACACCCGTTGATGTTCCCTATGTATTAGTGCATGGACACTTTACCCTGTGATAATGACTTGCCTGATGATACCAAGACGTCGGCCTTTGGATCTTGTTCCAAATTTCTATTGATCAACATCTCTGGTTGCTGATGATGTTTCTCACGATTCCCTAATGCCAATAACTGTTTGTTCCGGTGATGAACTCTCTAGCATGTGATATAATATTGAAACGGGTGCCCATGAAGCGCAGGAACTTGAACATAATTATGCATAATAGTGCTTTTGTATAAATGGTTTGTATGTTATTTTGTGAAGATAGTGAATGAATGGACACTGGTTATAACATGTGATACAATAAATATTCATTAAATATCTTTCAAGTGTTAACCATCAGCGTTGTATTTTGTATGTTTTCAAATAATTATCAAACATGTCTTTAGCATACTATGTTGAATTAATTGATTCTCAGTTGGGGGTAAATTGTAAGGTATAATGTGTCTTGTGTTTCTATATTGAACCGATCGTGATTTTACATTTGATCGCGAGACTCGTCACCGGGCGACAAAAGTTACATACAACTACATAGATAATACCATACCTTATGGGACAATCAGTTACAAAGAAATTGCAATTATTTATTAATACACATGGCAAATTCATTTTATTATCTAAAACATCTATACGTATAAACGTAAAGAAATATATGAACCAGCACGGTTAACATAGCATTGCTGGAAAGGTTGGTTCTTGTCAGAATATACAACTAAGAACGTTCTAAATGTCTAACATTATCCAACATTAATGTGAATATTATTAATAAGTAGAATCCTTTGGAAATTATGTTCACAATGTAATATGTGTACATATTGCATACAATATAAACCTCCACGTAGACCGGGATATACATACATTCGGTATATCGCAAATTCCACACACATTATTATTGTCACACATGAATGTGAATATTATTAATACATGTAAATAGAAATATTTCGAAACTTCCTTTAACATTATACTCCTCGTACACAAGTACAACGTATACATCTGGTTAAAATCGCAAATTCCATAGAAATTCTACAAATTTAATTAACTGGGTTTATTTTCAAATGTGGGCTTTACAACCAGAAATACGTTCGTATGTCATTTTGCAAACTGTGTTTTACCTTAGAATAACATTTACTATTACATCATCATAACAGTATTTGTTAGCGTATTTATTCTGTGAGTATGTTAAATGTAATTTGTTCATGCTATTCAGTATACATAATTTACGATTTAACTACGTCTAAATTTCTAATTCGTTGCGAACAAACACGATGAAATACATAACTAAACTTAATGGAGGCTAACACATAAAACCAAGAGATCAAATTGTTAAATCGATGGAGGTTGATCCCTAAATCGAGATTAATTCATATGGGTTAATTACCCCAGCAGGTATACTAAGCTGTGGCTCATTTTATTTTGTTCTAACATGCTTTCTTAGTATAGTATGATATAGGATTTAAACAGAATTTAATCTGCTATTAAACGATCCAAGAGCATTATCCTTTAGGATATGGATATTGTATGTAAGAATAAGATCAATCGTTAAACTAAGACCATTTGAAAGGAGTTTATTTACTGTCATTAGTCCCTTGAACCCGATTAAAGCAATTTAGTCTATAAGTACACACATCACTGTATATGTATGTTTCAAAGTATATTAAAGATGTGCTAACAATACCCGTGAATTAGACTTGTACAAACCGATTTACAAATAATTCCTGGAAACATTAGATGAAAGGTAAATACCAGGATCATAATCACTAACAAGTGAATCTAGATACCATTTCATAGTTAATTACATTCATATTGTTCACACTTTAAATTCCATTTTTTACCAATATTTATCATATCATTCTCTGTATTCTATATCATCTACTTCAATTTTAATCATTCTTTTGGGGGGCATGTTTTTCATTTTAAACCGTCTATAGTATAATTAAATATTATTCGTCACGTATGGGTGAAAGATTCCCGCTGTGACGTAAAAGAACTCACTCATTGATTTGAATTTTTTTTATTTCCCGATCGTTCAATTCTAACAATGTTAAGTTATATACGTTATGAATACGTATTTATTATTTATTAAAAATTCGCATGTTTTTCGCATGTTTCATTGGTTATTCACCTTTTATTCTATAGTTATGTGATACTTTTCTTTCATTCCATATTTTCAACTTTCTTTGACATAGATCTACATATAATAAAATGCACACAATGTATGAGCTACACATTAGCAATGAAGAAATATTTACAAGTGAACCCTATAGACTATTAACATTCTCTCCAGTGGTTCACTGCTATGTAGGGTATCTTCAATTGTTACCAGTGGTAAGAAGTATGTTGTACTTGTTATAAAATCAAGGCCTAATGCTTCAATATATGCAGATATGTAATGTATAAAGCAGAAATTGAGCCTGGATATTGAGGATGGGCTATTCCATGTTATGCTAGGGGTGGGTGGTAGAGCAATGTTTAGACCATTGGACTTTGTGTTCAAATCCTGTCCCAGGGACATTAATGTTTGTGATGTGCCGTCTATATGGTGGTTATACAGCTATCATCCTTCATCTGTCAGTATCAGCTGGTGCTTGCAGGTTTACTGCAACATTCAGAGCTATGGATGTTACAGGCTTCCTCCTGTCCTAAACTGACAATCCGTGATATAAGTGAAAGAATATTGATAGCGGCTCTAACTTTCAATAAAAATAAATAAATAAAAATGTAATATAATGTTGGTTTATGAAGTATTTCAGCAGTCCCACTCAATCTGGTTTATCAATGGTGATACTAGTAGTCCAAGCATGAAAGTCCGAGTTTGAATCCATCTGGTATTTTCTTCTAAACCTTGGCAAATGGCATAAATGTCATATTACCACTTGATGTGATAAAGCAATTAAATAAAACAAAACCAGAAGTATCACATATCCATTCATATTTATTTCCACTGTGTATATTATAAAGCTATTTTTGGCTAACAATATGGACGGAATTGATATGAATAATGGGTAGATAATACAGATGTGAAACATATCATGCAATAAGATAAGATGTCTGCATACAAGGAAGATAGTTTTTACTGTTCTTAAAGAACAGACTTCTAAAATAAGGCATACAAATAATTGTAAAGCCACTATCACAGACTTGGGATGTAAATGGTAATTCCATTATAAACCTTTTTTTTTTTATAAATAAATTAATAAAATGCAAGTCTCAATTGGCTCAGTTCATGTTTTCTTTTTTTAAACAGAAGCCTTTTACAATGTAAACACATTTCTTCTGGGATAATAAAGATATATTATTCTTCTTCTTCTTATTATTATTATTAGACCGTATCATTGGATGGTTACTTGCAGTGATGAAAGCCATTCCACAAAATGATTGCAGCGCTACAAATGATAATTTCCATTTATACATGTATATGACCAATAGAAATACGTTATTTCAATGGAATGGGCAGACATTTGAGATACTGTTCATAAAATACACTCAAAGACACTCGGCAGGACTGGGTAGACAACATAGGTAATTGGCTGGTGTAAAATATGTTAAATACTTTGGCAATGATCCAAGTACTGCGACTCATAGTCACCAGTCACGTAACACAACGAGTAATTTGTTGCTTAACGTTGCAGTGGAAATCTTTCGGCCATGAATTACAATATGCGACACATATTACTCGTCTTGATCATTCATTATGATAGTATGACCAGCAAAACTGTGTGCCGATTGTATCATTTGTCTTGTCACAGTTTAATAGTTATATTCAAATGAGACACACCTTGATGCTAGTTTGTCCACACAATGAATCACTTTTTACTAACAGTAATATTTAAACTCAGTTGGACATCTTGATCCTTGCTTGTTCACCTTTACCATAGTTTGCTCAAATTATTTATATCTTCAGTTTCATTTGAAAAGTATTCAACTTTGTTAACCTCTTGGTTCTTGATTGTTCACATTATGAATATCTTCAGTTTTAAGAGTAATATATTAGTTCAGTCCACACCAAAAGTATTGAACTCCCTGATGTTAATGCCATTCAACAGCTGATTATGCTCACAAAATAATGTGCTAAACCATGGGAATTTATTGTGGTTGTGTTATCAGGTGCAGAACCTGGTAGTAAAATGCTACCTGTCCCAGAACATGTAGAACATTAATTCAATCACCGACCCCTTCAAGACCCCTTCAAGTCTAAAAAAGATAATCTTTGGTGTTAGACTCGACAATTGATGTTGAATTTGGGAATACCTGACGGCATCAGGGAACTTTTGTGGGTAGAATTAGTTCGAGGTTGACAAATTAACCTTGAATACCTAGAAAGTTTCCAACCTCGAACATTTCCTTGTATATGGTAGTCAAGATCAGTGCTAAAAATAGCAATACAGCAGTAGCACTTGGTTTAAAATACGAGATATAATATCCACTGATATTATCATCCATTGGACGGAATAGGATTAAACCAAGGGGGTAAAAACAAATAAATAATAACATCTATTGGGTCTATTCCCCGGACCAGGACATTGACTTGCGGTCTATTCCCCGGACCCAATTCATGACAATCTGATTGGATCACGTGATGAAGGTTAGGGTTTGGAAAATATTTTATTCATATTTTGGGTAACGCAAGCCAATCAGATTGCCCGGAATTGGGTTTGGGTCCAGTGAATAGACCGCAAGTCTGGGGAATAGATCTCTCCAATAACATCAACATAACAGCACTGGCACTTCATTGTAAAATCACTTATTCCTTTGATTCAATTGTTAAAATAATGCAAATTGAAAATCCAACACTCATTCTATGTACATCAGTAATAGCACAAGTCACAGCAAACTTTGACATACAATCTGAATTATGTACAATTCTTTCATAAGTACTGTACTGACTGACATCAAGGTCCTGTCCCCCCCCTCTAATGTAACGTTAAAGGCACACAATCACGGTTTACTAATATATTTCATGGTCATGTATTTTACCTGAAAGTATGTATATTTGATTTGTCTATACAAGTATATTGGGCAACAAGCTATATTTTCTGCATGTTCCACTGGTCTTTAATATTTGAATATATTTTACCTTCACGCATTAAAAATCTTGAGATAATTTTTTTTTTAAATATTGAAAACTAATGGGACATGTTGAAAATGTTGCTTGTTGCCCAATATACTTTTGTAGATAAATCAAATGTACATATTTTCAGGTAAAATATGTTTGACCATTAAATATGTCAACAAAGCATGATTGTATGCCTTTAACTCCAACCGTAGCCATAGACCATACCACTACTAAGGTTGGGGATGAGGTTATGTTAGAGTAATAATGCTTCAAATAGGAGAGCTCAGAGTAGTTACAGCAACATACCATTCTTAAGATTACCCATGTTAGTATATGAATATATCACACACCTTCTGGCTCAGAGGTTACAAAACTTTTTGAGTATGATTTCATTAACAAGCTCACATTTTATATATGGATTTGTGAACGAAACTTTGAGTTGAACATGGAATTGTGCTAAAAAACGTTTTGTAATCTCGGGGCATGATGTCTCATTGATGACAGATTCAACCCCTCTTGTAAGATGAGAGGGGTGGTCACCATCCTCCTCTTAAAACTGTTTGTAGCTCCCTGGATTGGGCCCTGGGCCCCCGTTCCACAGTGAACATAGCGTAACAAGATTCGTAACTCATATAGTTGGTTGGTTGATTTGGGGTTTAAAGCCACTTTCAAGATTGTTTCACTCACAACATGGCTTGCATGCATATGTACTGCTTGTACTAGTCTGGATTTCCACCTGTCTTTATAGTGCTAGCTCACTTGGAGGTATATCATGAAAAGATAGAACATGAATACCCCACTCAGAAACTGATTCCGAGCCGACCAGTCCTTGCTTTACCGCTTTAATGCTGAGCGTCAAGCAGGGGAACGACAAGTACCATCTTTTAACATCTTTTGATGACACGACCGGGGTTAGAACGTGCGACCTTCCACACTCCGGGCCGACGCTCTAACCATTACGCCATGGAGTCGGATCATAACTGGCATAGATACACTACATGACATTACCAATCTTGTAGCGCTACGATTGTTCTGTGGAACAGGGACCAGTTCTATAAAACACTAATGTCAAATATTCTACTATTTGTTTTACTACTTAAATTCAGATACAATATAATTATAATGCTCAATTAATCAATTTTGACATTTTGGCTTTATGACAAGTGTAGACCGTATACATAAATAAACATGTATAATACTCTCCGGTGAGAAAATAAATATCATTTCTTACTTACACTACAGCTATGTACAATTGAATTTTGACAGATGATAACAACATATTGGAACTGTACTTGATAGGTTAATTGCATTTCCTCAAAATTTCTTGTTTAACCCCAAATCACTGATCTGTGGGGCATCTACGAGTGTCACCAGCATGATGGAGGTAAAACTCCTGATTTTTGGCTATTTGATAAATTTCTTGGTGAATGCAGGTTGTGGAAGAGGTCGTACTGGGTTTAGGGAGCCGTCATGTATAGGCGACCCAGGTAAAGGGTCTAGACGAGGGTTGGGGACCATCGCTAGACTTGGCGCACTTGAATGTTTCATAGGTGGTCTGTCGCCTTTCTTTTTCTGGAAAACAGTAAATGGGATAATTAATATTTTACACTGTGGAATGAAATTTGCAGGGATGAGAATGGGATATTGTGTATTCAGCTGAAACATCCAGGGGCCACAGGCCATGGTCAGGTTTATGTGATTGACCCCAGGGCCTCAAAATCAACATTTTCATCTCCGAATTTGCTATGGCTATTGTCAAATAATTGCTTGTAAACATAGAAGAATAAGAATAAAAATAATAATTTATATTTAACATTAACGTCAATTGTATTATTAATAAACATATCTACCGAGATATTAATTTTCCAGCATTGTAAAATAAGATAACAATGATTTTGTTGTTTCTAAAAGATTACTGTTCACACATGATAACAAGTTTTCTTCAAGTGCCGTAAAGTAAAAACAAATGTTTCATATCCAATTTCATTTCTTATTTCTCAAATCTCCTATCTCAATTAATTATGATAAATGCCCTATAGCTGGGCATTTCTGGTTGCCTACAACATGGAAAAGGATAAGTAGTAAAAAAAATTATCTTTCTAGATCAACGATACAAAATATTACTGACAGGATTTTGATGATTATCATGTTAGAGTTATCTACCTTGACAGCCAGCGGGTTGAGCACACCCACGTTGGGACTGGAGTTGAACACCTTGTTGAAGTTTGTTTCTCGGTTCACCAGTTCCATCTGGTAAAACCGCTTCTCATCCTAAAATAAAATATACACCAATATTAATTGCAGACATGCACAGCAGTCAAAATTTAATAGTACAGTGTGCCCTCGAAACAACCATGTTCACTGCACTCTGGTATAAGGAAATGATGTTGGTGACAAAACTTTTAACTGAGAGAAGCACATGTAAAATGTTTCAGTTATTGATGTCTGTATTCTATAAGATTGTGGCTATTATCTCTTTCAAAGTTTTTTTTTTTTTTACAAACGTACTATTTTCTGTAAAAACATTTATCCATGTACATACAAATTTAATTACTTTTTAAAGATTTATTTTATATTTGAGCTGCAGCGGTATACAACACTTAAATATTACATAATGAAGATAGATACACAGTTGATAGCTGTATACTGTAAATAAGTTGATTTGCACAAAATGATACAAAATATCATTAAAAAGTTAACTAACAATAAACAGGTTTTAATTACAAAGGCGATTCCTCAAAGCATCTAAACATTGTACCAGAGTTGATGGGATTTTAAAAATAGAAACATTCAAAGTGTGTTCGAAACAGGATAGTGAAGGTATACAAATTGTCGCAACTATGTGAAGATATATTTAATTTGAGTATTTTGTTTGCGTTCTATAATTCTGAATGTTTTGTATACATACAACAATTTCCTTCAGTCGTAGCTCTCGTTCCAAGATGGCTTCCCTCAGCTGTTGAATGAGCTCCAGGTCTTCGGGACGAGATTCTCGGTTATCGTATTTCTCTTCCGCCTCTTCCAGTCTGTGACAACACCAAGATCACAACAGTTTTAGAGACGATACCCTAGATATTAAATACTATCGCAGTATTCTTTTTCAATTTAAGGACTCTGAAAGGGATGCTACAATGATGGTGAGCTCCATTCTCATCCTACAATACATTTACATATCAATTGTAAAGTTAAATATTTTGGATCAGGTTCCTGGAGAACATAATTCTTTAATGTATAAAATATTTAACAATTAGATTTTTCCATTTTTTTTTCCATTAAGAAAAATACGGGATCCAAGCCTAACCCTGCAGTATATTGAGGGCATAATGTACATGTATACATATAACTGAAAACATATTTTGATTTCCCACATAATAGTGACATTTCCTGGCTGGATTTATATCCTTACATATAGTTTTTCAGTTTGTGAACCATGAATTTTTCAACTTAATTAAATCAAGTACGTCCAGTTTCAGTTACGACAAAAGATAAGTTGAGCTGATAAAATTGAAAATAAATATTCGATGCCAAACCCCAGAGTGTAAAAAAAACTAAAACTGCACTTGGAAGTGCAGACAAAAGGTTTGTGTTGCACTTGACTTTTGAAATCAACTCTCGATAAGTTGACCTGTGCAGCTACGTGCAGCGTGACCAGGAGAGTCCTTCGGAGTGCATGAGCAATTCCCATGTCAAGTCCATTGCCAATTTGTGTCTGCCGTACACTTGTAGAACTCCTCGATCTTATCAGGCTCTCAGGCCGATATATAGTGGACACTTGTTTTCAGTTTGTCTGGACGTCCTGTTGACCAGAGTGTCTTGGACACATAGTTTGGTCACCATTGCTCAGAACATTTGTAGCTACAAGTCATCGTAAGTAATTTTAGGGACCCGCTACGAATGTAAGTGGTTGCATGGACCACTTTCATCACTACAATTGTAGTTAACCATATTCTAAAGTATTGTAGTTATAAATGCATTTTCATGCAATGGACTTGTAGTGGGTTCCTAAAATTTGACTTACAATTAGTTGTAACTACAACAATTCCGAACAACAGGGCGTCCGGGCGTGATGGTGAGAGGCAGGGGGCTTGTGCGTGTACGAGTGTTGTGTTGACACAGATCATCTAATGGGGTTTGGTATGGGTGATGTTGGTGCAATTTTGGTAGAATGTTTGATTTTGTTTTGTTTTGAATTAAGGTGTAGACAGCTTTCAAGATAATCTTTTGTTGGTTGCCGGGTCATGTAGGCATCAAGGGAAATACTTTGGCAGATGCTGCAGCAAAGGCTGCA
>JAUTBT010051686.1:0-15797 GCA_032361225.1 Lepetodrilus schrolli | reverse complement strand
GAACTGATATGTGCACATTTGAAAATAATTTCATTATGGAAAATAATGAAAGGTACGTCCGGGAAAAAACATGAATAAAGGCCTGGCCGATCGCATTTAATTGTTGTCGCATTTATGTCTAAATTCTTGAGGTCGCATTAAGTTAGGGACGCATTAATTTCCTTTCACGAAGCTCTCTTATCCACTAAGATACCATGACGCTCTCCTTGTCGATAGCTAATAGATTGCGAAGAGAGCACTGTGGTGTCTTACCGGATAAAGCTTTGTGAAAGGATGCACAGGTCGCTTGTTGCAATGGAAGAAGAGTATAACCCAGATAAAATAGCAACATCATCATGGGAAGTCTCTCTGCATGGCTCAGTAGTAAACTGAAACATGTGTGTATCGATATTAATGCCCTTTTATTTCTTTTAAACAACGATGATTTTTTTCTCTGGTAAGATTGTTTTAAGATTTATTAGTATTATGTTTGGACTGTATATGGACATATGTATTGTCAATCGATTTGTTAAAGTTTTTGTTTAATTATGTATTATTGAATGTGATGGAAAGATAGTGCAGACCTATATATGAGTCGGTACAATCTCCCCATCCAATAATATACAATAAAATATACAGATTCGGTGAAATTTAATAGCAAACTCATTTCGCTACTGCTTAGACATATTTCCTTAAAATTTCGACGTGCTTTGAAAGCCGTAGGTTATGAAGTATATACCCCCGACACTAAGTTGCACAGAAAATACAAAATCAATGTGAAATTGACGAATCTTGGTCTACAGCGAAAATATGCATGTATTTATTTCCAAGTTTATGTCCAAAGCGAACTATGTTTTATTTTCGCGGTTATTAGCCAGATCAAATCGAAATGATGTCATGAGTGACATGGGTAGATATTAAAAGCATACAATCGCAGACATCGACGATCATGTTGGACTATATTGAATGATGTTTGTGTATCTAAAAATGCAAATTCCAATCACTAGGTATATGCATAATCGATTACGTACCTCAAAGAATACTTTCGCGCTCTAAAGCAGCAGAGGAACCCCTTGACACACTTTGGAATATAACCTTTTGTGGCCCATTCTCGACTTTATTTGTAACCTGTTATTGAAAGGTCTTGTATGTTCCGATTAGTCAAATTCCACCCAATTCCCAAAGAAAGTCAATTTACCTGAAATTAACATGATAAATAGTATATCGTATCTTAATAATTGAACTTACTATCAAGTGTTAGGCGTTGTTGATAGCATCTGAACTGTCCCAGCAACCCGGCATCAGTGTTCGCGAAAGTTACCTTTCTGACGCGATCATGATAGAATGCGCTGTGGCAATGCAGTTATCGTTCTTGCTCTGTCAGTCCCAGTCAGCGCTATGTTGCGGGGTTCCTTCTTCCCAAAACTGACAACCCGTGCTATTAAAGAATCTTGAAAGAGGCTCTAAACCACAATTTACAATATACGTTAACATGGATGGAATGCCGTGCTCTATGGGGACAATTTGCAAAACATCTCATAATGATGATAAAATAATAATATGCCTTTAAAAGTTGACATAATGGTCACTCCTTGTAGATAATATTATTAATGAATAATTTACACAATAATATAGACTTACTACCACAGTATGAATATATACGGTTTTCTTTTTGGTCTGATTTCTTAATGTTCTAGAATTAATTACTTTGTGATTCTCATTGCGGATATTTCTTTGGAGATGCTCGAAAATAGAAACTGCAGCTAGATTCACTGGCATATACATTACACCAAATACATTAAATTATTAACCCTGTGTATATAATAGCAGTTTTAGCAGTTTAAACATTTATGCGAAACAAGAACCGGACGAGAAAATCGTACATGGGCGCTGGAAAACAATGATCGAGAATACAGCTTGGAAACAGACATAGCGAGAGGTTCCCATGATTACATGAATGATGGCACTAATGTTGTTGCCAAATGGAATGAAAAATGTGTCCTTTCAATAGCCAGTAATTGCCAATACCACCAACTACTATAGTCATGGTGCAAAGGCAATGCGTGGACTGTACCAACACGAAGGAAAACAACCAATGCTCTGTTCTTCTTACAATAAAGACATTGGCGGTGTCGACCTGTATGATATGGTTGTGTGGAACTTACCATTCTACAATTTCCGACGAAAAATGGTACTGGCTCCCGATTATGCCATAAATGTTGCCTGTTGTCGCTGCATGGAGCTTGTTTTGTGCTTTGGATGAAACCAACGAAGATGTATATGAAGTGTCGCAAGTGAGATTGCATTGTGATCGTGGGAAGAATTGCTTTCACTTGACATATCACTAAATTCTCATATATTACACACTGGTCATCTATCATGTTTCGGGTGATATATTCAAAGAATTAACTTTGCAATATGTGTACTGGGAGTTGGGTTTATTATTATTATTATTATTATTATTGTTAAAAACCACGATGGAAGCCCTATTAAAGAAATTAATGTAACTTTTAGTTTTTCTCTATTTTACCGATGACCCTGCCAATGTTCGTGTACATGAACACACGAACATACCCATAACTCCTGAACCGGAAGTAGTATCACGATTAACTATTTTATTTACGTATTCGTGTGTTCCAAAAATAGCGCAATTCTAATGGCGAGATCTATGACCGGTAGGATTAAGGTTAAGTTTGCGCTACCATTCATATGAACCCAAATACTTTTAGGTAAATGGGCCATTATACCAATTCCCCAAAATTGGTGCGCTTCATGGAAACAATTGTAATACTAGGTCACTCTAGTGATGATGTTCTTCACCTACACATAGACGCACGCACACACACACACACACAATTACTATAAAAATACTAGCAGTCATTCAAGGTTAAATGAGTTTTGTTCGTTTCTTAACACTCAAATAGCCCAGAACGCTCATTATTTGTTTTTTACTTCGTGCTATCAAAGATTACCGTCGGGTCGTTTCCATTTAACAGATAGAATACATACTTAGATACTACGTACATTAAGACCAGTAACGTAGTGTTGGCGCAAATACAATAAAAAAAGCAACAACATATAAATAGCTGCATGTAATTTCTTTCCCATCTTCTCAGCTGCTCCCTCTTTCGTTGTCTTTCATGTGTTAGTCATAACTCTGCGATGTAATTAAAGTCCTTTCGCTTCCGGGTAATAAAGCAGTATCCTACTGTAATTAGGTTTTCATAAAGCAACCTTATATTATGTGTACAAATAAATTGACTTGTTGATCCATGATGCTAGCTACGGATTTGCTTGTTTTACATTTCAGACGCCAAACAAATAAGGATCAGTTTGAGCCATTGAAATATGCTGCTATCTTAAAATGTCAAAGTGATGTCATTACTGGATGTGTAATTATTATCAAACTGTGTATTGTCATTCAACGCATCTAATTCCGATGGTTGGTGTTGTCAATAGAAATACTGGGGACACTGAAACGGATATGAAGATGTAATCACACTTTGTTCTGGTATATGCCACGATGGACGATTTCCAACACATAATACCACCATATTGATAACACGAAGCTTAGACGTAATGACTTCAACATTTTCTTTTACGGTGTGTCTTTTTTCTTTTCTTGTACTTGAAAGTCGTACAGTAAGAGATACGGATCATGACACACTGTGTGGTTTAAAATGTCACAGCCAGAAAAGATAGGTGTCTTGTTAGGTGTCCGGACCAGGACACCTAACGTGCATGCTCAAAATAAACAAGGACACCCGAAGTGAAAGTGTCCTGACATGATCCTACCTGACACTGTTAGAATCCTATGAGCAATTATTGCTGCGTGTACGGCTTGATGTGGCGCAGCACAGACTATCGAAGATCCTTTTTATGGATCCCTTAAGTATCCTTGTAGGACACCTCGCTGCGAATCAGGTATTCTGGAGATTCCCTATACAGGATACCCGACTTTTAGACCTCCTCCCATCGACATGGGTGTCCTGCGCAAAGAAAACCTCCAGAACACCTGATGAGCAGGTGTCTTACTAGGATATTCGATATGTTTTGCTTTAGGTGAATTAATGTCGCGTGCACAAAACAAATGAAGCTTCGGAAACAATTATATTCATGTTATCCTGGGTAACATGCGCATCGCCAAAATTTATCCTTTTTTTTTCAACTTTAAAATGCAGGAAATGGCATCATAATTGAATATAACTGATGCAGTCATGCCAGGAATCGTACAATATGAGTTGTCACGTTGATTTTTAATGTTCACGTCAGTTGATGAATGACCATGTTGTATTGCTGAGTTTGTTTCAACTCGTAATTAAGTAAAACAGTCATTACGACATACTGCTTAGGATAACATATAGGACAGACAATACTGGGCAAGATTAATTCGATTGTGTATTTATTAGTCAAACATCAATAATGTAGTTTGTGTAATTGTAGGAAACAATAACTATTGAATATAAACTTTAAAGTGTCAAGATCATCTTTGAATACAATATTACATAAGGTTTTATGATTTAATAAACGACACACTATTACGCTGTATCACTAATAACAACAATAACAACAACAGTGCGTTGTTCTAAATATAGATTGACACACATTTGATTTCTGCGTAACGTCATTTTATTGTGAACGAAAAACACTATGGGACATTGTGATGGAATTCGCACGTAAAACTGACGTAAAACTGAACAAAATAAATCATATTTGTCAGGGAAATACATTCATATCAGAATATGTAATAGCACAGTTCTTGACCATTTACCTATGTAGAGATGATCTTGCCACTTTAGAATAGATATCCATCAGAATAGTCAGTAACAAAACAACGTAATATATACTATATCCAGTGGCAATGCAGGGTATTTAAATTACCATTTACATGCATTTGACACAATAGTTTCATTATTTTATAATGCAACTATTATAAATACACCGATTTCAACGATTCCTTGAGACTTTTGACCGCTATAGAATCAGGGCATCATGTCTCGAATCATTCGTATCTATACTACGAGACCATAATATTATGAAGTATCGTAGTAGATACGAGAGTTTCGATTAACGGTACATTGGCACGTATTATGGTGAGAGAGCGGAATGATCTCAAAGTGGATATGAAAACTTCGATAAACGATACACAGGTAACTAGCATTTACTCACAACTGTATAGAGTTCGGATAAAAACACCATCGGAAATTAACTGCGATGTATGCGTGCCGTGATATGGACAATATGGCATGGACAACATTGTGTTTCCGAACTGAAGTCAATGCAGTGTGAACGTCTAAACTACGGAAACGGAAATGTCCAAGGAAACAAGACACGTTTCTCTCAATGCGTAATCTATGCAAATACAAGGGGGGAAAAAACAAGAATAGCTCAATGGTCTGGCCATCCTTCCACGAAGCCTTAGTATCCATTAAGAGACGACAGCGCTGTCAGCGAGATGGAGACAGCAGATTCAACGCAATTGTCACGTGTCTCTTTGTAGATAGGACAGCTTGATGAAAAGGCGCTCCGGTAATATTCATTGATAGTGGCTCGAATAATATATTCACTATTTCTCCAGAAAGTTATGTGCGTTTGTATTTTACACATTTCTGACAATCATTTTAATAACAACAACAGGTAAGAACTACTAGTATTCAAGTAGTAGTGCAATACACATACGAACGTGCACATGACCACGTAATGCGTGCAAACAATGGGTTATCTTTCCTTTAACAATTACAAACGTAACACGATCAGGATAGCAACGTGAAAATATGAATGGCAGTACAATGGCTTGTCATTTCTTGCAATCGTCGACGATGTGCTTTGTATTAACTAGGAAACCGTTCGTAGCATCCGAACTGCCCTGAGCTGAACATCTCGCAATAAGAGACCCTCTGGGGGTCAAGGTCGTCCTATCGGTTAAAATCTCAGGTCACGGTCGAGCTCGTGATTTCGTCCATCTTTAAAGGTTTCATCGGGACAGATTCCTGTAATAATATATTACTGATCAGAAAAAATCTTGCCATTTATAACGTAGCGTACCGTCTCGTAGCATGAAACTTGGCGTCTTGTAGGTACGTGAATTTCGTAATTACGTAATGCAAGAAACGCAAAATCAAATACATCATGATATGTTAAAACCACATTTATATCTTACCCTTTTCGCTAGCATTCAGTTATTTAGAGTGTACTTTATGGAAGCTAACATGTAGTAGTAGTAGTAGTAGTAGTAGTAGTAGTACTAGTAGTAGTAGTACTAGTATTAGTGTTAGTGCTAGTGCTAGTGCCAGCATGTGTGGTGTAGTCTTCAATTCTGATCATACTCACACGAAGTAATAACGTTTTTCTATTCCAACAACAACAAAAAACTAACTCGGTTATGGCAGTACCGTAAATTACTGAACTTACCAGAGGTTTGTTCTGGAGGTCAGACGAAGGTACAGTCGGATCTCTGTGGGATGTATTGACTATAGAGTAGGTGTCTGTATACATGGTCGTGGAAGTAGCGTTCTTCCTAACGTGGCCAGTCATTAGTCTGTGTTGATGCCACTTCCGCCGGACAATTGACGTCACCTGTGTATGAAATGAGTAGTCCGACGTTATAATTAAAATAGAACATTAAATATATACACAGAGCTATCGCGTTAGAAATATATTTTATATGAAAAATGACAAAGAAATATATGTTCTTTGATAAATGACAAAGAAATATAGTGTATGGTATTTGAAAAATGACAAAGAAATATATTTTATTTGAAAACTGACAAATAAATAGCAACGAATTGAGACGAATCATGTTAATATTTTGTTATCATAAATATGTATATGCCACATTGATTAATCTGTTTGGGAGTTATTTATGGTAAACATTGATTTGAATACCTAATCCACATAATCTGTCAGTCTTTATGCAAGATTTGGCGCTCATGATAAACTTCTAAGACTAGTTTGTCAGAAATCACGCCAGATTCGTCATTCCAGCGTCAGATTCTGCGTCTTGGGCGAATGCTTTTGGGATATATTAGCCTTAGCAAGTTTGATTCAATGACAAGCAGAATTCTAAATTAATCTAATCTACATTAGTTTGTGAGATTGGCTTTGATGTTGAGGGTATTATGTATGTTGGTATATTCGGAATAAATTCATCTGTTTGAATATGAGTAAGTTGCCAATCACAGGGAAGAAAAGTTAGGTGTCCGGACCAAGAGAGTTAACGTGGATGCTCAAAAATAAACCAGGACATCCGAGGTGAAAGTGTCCTGCCAGCACCCTGTTAGGATTATGTTAGGATCCTGGAACAGGACATCTTACTTTTTTTTCTTTCTACGAATGGCATTCTATATAATCCTCGTTTATCCATGTACTATACAGTGTTGCATACCAATACACCCTCACTATTAGAACAGTTATACTTTATCAGTGTTTAATGTTAAAGCTGCTCTAAACCGCAATTCAAACAAACCAAAACAACTGTCTTTATTTAGCATATCTCGAAGATACATTTAAAGGCATACAATAACGGGTTGTATTTCATGGTCAAACGTATGCTTCCTGAAAGTATGAACATTTAATCTGTCTACACAAGTATATTGGGCAATAAGCGATACTTGTTCCGCATGTCCTACTGGTTTTCAATATTTTATTATTTAAAAAGAAATTTAACATGTTAGTTTTGTTTTTATGTTGCGATGAAGAATCTCGCATATAGCCCTACATCTTTTTGTTCTTGTCATGAGCATCCGTATGGTAGACACTTTTAGTTTCCTTCTATTAATGTGTGTAGTTTATTGCTCTCTTCAACACGGGCGTAACTTAATCAATATTTAACATACGTTGAACTCCAGAACTTCCTGTTGGGTTGTTTGATTCAACAAACCAATTCCAATTTTCTACGAGTGCCATGCTTTTATTCGTGTCTACCACCTACCCAGCTCAACAGAAGTAAATATGAAGCCACTCGGAAGTCTCGAAAGTATCCCTCTTTGTCAAACGCGGAGACGGCTATCCATCGTACGATCACACTAGTTCCAGTCCCCCCCCCCCAACCACCCACCCCCCACCCCCTACCGGCATCCTCAACGTACAACCTCTGATCACTTCAGGTTGTCAGTTTTCAGAGACGACATCTAGATAACACAATTTGACGACGGAGCTCAGCAGTTAACTTCCTCTGTCGTGGTGTGACCCGAGTTCCGTTTTCACCGATTTCTAGTTTCCAGAAGTATTCTAGCTGATTGCGGATGCATGAAACGTTTACAAGAGGCTGGTCGCTGTACATGCTTGCTAAATTACTGGGTTGTCTTCCTTATTGGTGTAAATAGGATGCAGAATACACGTTTGCCTGGAAGGATTGCAAAGAACGGTGTGATACTTGTTCATGCTAAATAATTTTTACAGAGGAAGCGAGTTTCGCAGTCAGGAAACGAAACAGACACCTATAATTATAAACATACGCTAAATTCTTCACGAACAAATCTTAATCCGTTGAACTACAGAAACCCAATGATTGGTTTGTTGGGCAGTCAACGAAGTCTCATGCTGGTATTACTGCATATGTTTGTGTGTGTGTATGTGTGTGTGTGTGTGTGTGTGTGTGTGTGTGTGTGTGTGTGTGTGTGTACGTGCGCGCGCGTGCGAGCCTGTCACTACAGAGGATAATATTGTCAATATTTACCTCGCCGTTACAAAAACAGAACATTATGGACACCAAGGCACCCTGAAAGCAATACGTAGCATGTTTAGATATACTCACAATAGTATGTAATTACATGTAATACATACTATTATAATATCGTTTAACCGTGTAATTAAGAAACTCACAATAATGCTAACACGACAAATACATAAGATAAGTACCACAAGAAATTGTAAATATTTACAACCACATTTTAATATAAGAAAATATATCTGAGGTTGTAATTTTTACATGCACGTGTTCAAATATTTTATTTCCCCTATTTGTTTAACACTTAGAATACAATCTAAGTGTTTTTGGTAAATATGAAATCCCCATGTACTAAGGGATTCAATTTACAAGTATTTTACAGTATTAAATGTAACGTACCTGCAGTGAAGTCAGCAATGCTATGAAGTAATGGTAAAACTCGTAAAAAGGCGAATCCTTGTCAGGTCTGACAGGAAAGATGAGATATTGCAGACCAAATAAGGGCACAAGAATTAAAGTAGCACGTGCAGCTTTTCTGAAAAAAAATAAATATAATTAGTTTATGCATCATTCTAATTAAATATGGGCGTGCATGCAGACTAATAAGCTCAACATATTTCCTGGACATAAACATTCGCACACGCACACGCGCGTATTATGAAACTCTTGTATTGATGAAGCTCTTGTATTTATAAAACTCTTGTATTTATGAAGCTCTTGTATTTATGAAACTCTCGTATTTATAAAACTATCATATTCCTGAAACTCTCGTATCCACCTAGATAATATTGCGTTCTTGTATCTGGTATATTTCTCGCTGATTACTGCAACCGCGCAATGGTCTCTTAGTGCATAGGAAAGCATCATGCAAGAGTACCTTGGTTCATTACAGAAGGCATGTCCAACAGGCGTCTGTTACACGTATATTACCAACGACTGACCTCAGTGGGTCATAAATGTAACGATTTCATTCTCAACAAGTTCACAAACCCCCATATCAAATTTGAGCTTTTGAAATCGCATTTAAAATGTTTCGTAATCTCGGAGCCTTGTCTGGGTTTCACGATAACGTCGTACCCGTAGCTCTGGAGTACATTTCCTAGTACACTGAAACCATGGCGAATACGCCCTGATGTAGTCCCAGACTACAGTTGCGACCCGTTCGTGAAACACAGCCCAGATCAATGCCTCGTTTACGGAATGATAACGGAAGCGAGGACGAGGATTTGTGACGCAATGTCGATATTCGATAATACTTACATGCTTTGAGACGCTTCCGGGATTTGCCTCAGTTTCGTGACCAGGAGACGGATGATGTTTATCAGAATACAGATGTTGACCTGGGACAGAAGGGAAACACGACGTATCTGTACAAGTGCCTACGCAAATAGGATGGGAGGCATGCATGCCATCAGAGGGTGCCACACATTTGACACGTATAGGCTACAATATGCAGGCCTATTCTAGATCTACTCGTCACCGATTCTATATATATATAAAATTACTTGACATTTCAATACGGTCTAAAATGACTTACCGTAAACAAATGCCGAGGCTATGCATGTACAGGCGATAATGACAAACACGGAGTCAATTGTATCTTATTACTTCTCTTAATGTACACGTACTTACACGGTGCTAGCCGCATAGCCCTCGCTAACGACTTCGAACTAACCTTAATACTGCTGAAGACAACCACAAGTGCCAATTGAAATGCATACAATACTCACGGACAAGAAAACTACATATATTGATAAGTACACCCCCGGTAACACTAAACGTCCATATATAATTCTACCGACATCACCGCGAACACTACATGGCTATAGATGCATTATGCAGTTGTAATTCTCACCACAATCGAGCATTACATACGTATTCGTAAGTAAATACTCACCACTATCGCAAACACTACATGTCCATATAATAAGGTAAGGTAAGGTAAGGTAGCATTCACCGCAAACACTACAAGGGTATGTATGTAGTCTAAACACCAACGTGAGCAATACATGGTAGATAAATATACTTACCACCACAGCGAACACTACAGGTCCGTAGAGAATCCATTGTAAGGAGTCCGAAAAAATCCAGCAACTGCGTAGTAAAAATAACGCAAATTAGCTAGAAAACCTATCGCTAGTCATGTTCAGAATATATCCTGTGAAGTGGATACATACATATACATGTATACGTGTAAAGCTAGATTGACTATTACCCTATGCCGACCTTTATTAAAGATATCAAACACGAATTGGGAGA
Organism: Lepetodrilus schrolli; assembly: GCA_032361225.1. Taxonomy (NCBI): domain Eukaryota; kingdom Metazoa; phylum Mollusca; class Gastropoda; order Lepetellida; family Lepetodrilidae; genus Lepetodrilus; species Lepetodrilus schrolli. The sequence goes on along the minus strand of JAUTBT010051686.1, from coordinate 4,891 downwards.
TTACGCAAATAAATCCATATGGAAGTCGTATTTTGATATGCGATGCCATTCCGATCAAAGGCGGGCGTGTTTGTATCTCTGACCAAACGAAATTATATTGAAATAATTCTTCTCTACTTTGAAATGGCTGTTAACTTTAACAGTTACACGAAACACCTCGGAATTTGAAACGTCTCGCTGTCAACGCTTGCACCATGGACGGTCTGCGCGGTCTGTAATTAAACAAGCCGTGTGTTATGACCACCTCGTTCAATCTTCTAGTCGAAAAGGCGGTGGAATTATCAACCATAAATAGAACTGTCTCCGTAGTATGGTAGCACGCTTCCATCAATATGCCAAAGACGATATTTGCTTTCAAATACTAATGCATTCATTCATGACTAGTAGTATTCCTTTCGTTAAATCTCCTCCAAATTGAAAATACGATGTTTGCTTTCAAATACTAATGCATTCATTCATGACAAGAAGTAGTTCTTTCTTTAACTCTCCTCACGTGGAATACAGCCAGATGTGTGATCTTGTCTTCATAATTGGATCACATCGCACATGAAAACTATCTGCAAGGCCGTTCTCACAGGATTTCAGTGTTAATTGCGTATGAGATTATATTAAAGGTCATTTAATAGCACGCGTGTATTGGATATGATGACAACTATGAAGACATCAAAGCAGTGATAGTTTCATGCTCTTAACTGTACATATACAGATCAAAGGGTTATGGCAGATTACATACCTGTCCGAGTTGGTGGCCCGCATTCCTTTTACTGAAGCATAGGCTATAGTAAGCACCAGTGGAATTCCTGCAAATAGAAGACAATACGTTGTTCGTTGTTTACGTATACAAGACATTAATATACATGCTAATCTCCCATTTCTGATTCTTTTGTCCTTATTCGTTTAATATTTTTTTTCGTGGAATTCCTGCAAATAGAAGACACTACGTTGCTACAAATATTGTAAATGCATATGTATCTGATATGTTTTCCTCTTACTATTATATTTTAAAGTATTTTTGTTTATTTGACAATTTGTTATTTTTCGTGAATGCCGTTACCTGAATAATATTGCAATGAATATAACATGCCTATTTTAAACAAAACAATATTAAAATCTCGTAGAAAAGAATCCGAAATAATATAGCTATACGATGGATCTGTATATTATCAATGGAACAAGTTTTGTCTTAATGGGAAGCAATTATTATCAATGGATTGGAGGTAACCTCATAGTATGGGAATAAAGAACTGGGACACTTAGTGGAACTGAGTTTGGTGGGGATTTCACGCAAAAAAACGTTACATGATACACGTCAGGCATGGCTCTTGATGTTACAATAAGTCCATAGACACCCAAAAAAGTGAAATCATGGGGCCCTGTGTAGATATCCAATGGACACAACTCCCGAGGAAGTGTTTCTACGCATGTTTCTCCGCGTTTTCCATATGTGACTGTCATCCATACTGCGCGATATGGGCCTACATGTAGTACACTTACAGAAACAAATAATGAATAAATTAGGTGTCCAACAGAATCCTGGCAGGACACTTTCACCTTTGGTGGGCTGGTTTACTTTTGAGCATCCACATTAGGTGTCCTGGGCCGGACGCCTTACAGGACACCACGTTGTTTTCTATTTTGCTGTGAATACATGTTAATCTCTGCCCGACACAAACGAAATACTCCACAACAGTTCACCGGGTTCGTGAACCACTTCCATGGAACAAGACAGAAAAGCAAGACATCTGGGCTTAATGGCACCAGTGGTCTAGCTGGGTGTATGTATGGACAAGTAAACATAACGCACTCGAGCCTGATCGACCGGGGGATTGGGCATTACATCCGACGTGTCTCGGCAACATTATACCATTGTTAAGGCATGCTGCCGCCTTCAAGACACACTTAACGTCAAGTGTGGTTTGCTTACTGATGTATCGTGTCCGATTCCCCACGGCCATGCAACCTGTGCATAAATGAGAGGCTGGAGACGGGTAGTAATTATTATACCCAACTGAGATACTCCCCTGTCGCAAGCATGGCCTTCTAATGGTATTGCTTATGAAAGTAAGTGGGATAGATCAGATAGTATTCGTGTCCATAGACGAATCTCTCTTTAACACCTACGAAAGAAATGCGTGTATATGTTACAGTCAATGTCTAAAATCAGGCAATTTGTCAAATGTATAAAATGTTCAGTGAATTTCAATTCATTCAAGCAATGTTTAACAAGCCTGAAATGACAAAAATGACTGCCTTTTTTTGACAGATTGACTGGCGTGAGTAAAACAATTGAAGCTAATGCGTAAATGTTTGTAGATATTCCAACAAACTCACGCCAGTCAATCTGTCAAGTAAGGGGAGTCATTTTATCATTTCAGGCATTGTAAAAATTGACTGAGTGGAAAGAAAGTCACTGAATGTTTCAAACAATTTACACATTGCCTGATTTTAGAGATTGACTGTAACATATATAGTACAGCCGGTGTGATATAATCTGATCCTACTGGTCTCGGCCAGCGGGGTTACCCCTTTAGTTAAGTCGGTGGTATAAGTGTTGGAGTCTGGTTCGAATCCCAGGATCGCCCTGTAGTACGCAGTTATTTTCTTTCTTTGCCTTTTTTTCAGGATCAGTACAGCTGTTTAATAAGTGTCTGCGTGACATTGCTGTCTCAGACAAACGATGGTGTATTCATAAATGTCTGTTATCGTACATAATTCACGTCGAAAATTATAAAACCAGACGGAATATGGTTTTACAGTGATCTATGTTAAGATGGTGCTATACATTTCCCTGTTCTTCTAAGTCAAGTACAATCGATTTATTTAGGAGTCGTCACATTTTAATGTCCATGAATACGCTTCATATACACTTGCCCTAGTATGTGCTTCTTGACAGTTAAAGTTGTGTCGCCCTTTTCTAAATTGAGAACCTCATGACATAGAATACAACAATGCCTCGTTCTAGCAGGTTCCAGCATAATATTCCTCGAGGATATTTCAACACGTTCAAATCGCGTTTTCCACAATGTCAATGCCTGGGTTTTTATGCCGAACGAGTTCCTGGAGTCAATATAATTAATTGGATTGTATTGCATCCATGTGGATGCTGTGGGTTCAGAATGTACGGCTGTCCATTTAATCTGTCACCACGGCCCCTGGCAGACGCCGAATCGACGGAAACGTACGAACACCGAGATGTGCTTAGAATCATAACAAAGGGACTTCCGTCAACTAAAATCGGGGACATTCAACGACAGCAGGTTTTGGTTCTGGTTTTGCACGCAAATCACGCTTTTCCTATGAATCAGTGATGCATTCTGTTATCGTGGTTTCCACCAAAACCTGTGGAGGATATAGCATTTACGTATACGTGCTCTAAGGCTGTGTTTGGTTTATACACGAGTGTTGACTCGAGTGAAGTACATTTAAATCAAACGCCAAGAACACAACATTCGAGTTGAAATACTCAACATGCGAACATACTCCGCGATTCGGCAGGAAGAATAGTTGTGACGTCAGTAAACATTGTGCTGAGCAAGTACAACTACTTACAGTGATCAGTAATTGGTCAGTCATGTCATGCCGTCAATACTCTAGTTGTGTTACTTGTTGTTTTATTTTAAAACTTTCTAGCAGCTTGAATGGCAGCTTTGGTTGTATACTCCCCATGGAGTTAAGCAGGGAAAAATGAGAGCACACTGTTCCGCTGACCGGGTTAATGTAGCGCGTTGAGCACGCTTTAGAACATGGACTTGGTGCAATATACATGTACACATTATCATTATCATGATTATTAATTCTCGTAAACAGACAAGTGTGTGCCAGATTCAATTACGAACAGCATCTAAAGATCAGATTTAACAATTAATCACATGGAATGTATTGATTATATTAAATAAACGGGCAATCAACAACCATTATTGTCAACTGGGAGAACTCGATTTTTCTTCATGATGTTTCCAAGTCAAGTAATTAATAAGTTTTTCAATTGGCTGAGATAAGTTATGATTTATGATGTAATAAAATATGTAACATAAAATAACTGTCAACGAAGATGATAATTATGTACTGCTTGGATAGTCTGGGTAACCAGCTAATGGAATCCACGTCAAGATGACTCCTTATTTTATGAAGACATATTTCGCAACAATGTAGTCAATATTGAATCTAGTGGTCCATCGATCGCACTAATTGAAAGAGTTATCGACCCTCTCCCCAATCGACTCCATATTAGTCGTCCAGTAATTAGTACCAACACGATGTGTGCATGGTCAGGGGTTAAACCACAGGAAACCAATTCCATTCATTGGGTCAAGCCTACGAATCTTTCAGCAAGGTCAAGGAAGATCGCTTAGATGAGCCGATAACTGCCACCATAGCGTCATCCGAAGCAAGATCACTAGAGGCATCAATCAGGCTAAAGGGATACACTAGCACGTCGATGTCAACGATTGTATAGTTCAATGGAAGAAATTAGCCGTTAATCGGCCATCTACCAACAGACAGATACCGGGGAGAATATCCTCCATTAACTCGATGTCTCATGTTGGTGGCGGTTCATTGTATGAAATGATAACGTGATGAATGAAGAGGGCGACATTTTGAAATTCGTGATTCAGGATTGGAAATTCCTGATTGGACTCGTGATTCAAGTAGCATGAAGCATCAGGAAGCAGAGAATCATTAGCATCTTCGTTATTTTGTAAAGTGTGTAGATAAAACTGAACGCTATCGTACAATTTGATTTCTTCATTTTCGCATCTTTGCTGACAGTGAGCAATCGATGGAATCGACCGTTCCATTAAGATTAAGCATATTGCGTAGAGAGAGAGAGAGAGAGAGAGAGAGAGAGAGAGAGAGAGAGAGAGAGAGAGAGAGAGAGAGAGAGAGAGAG
>JAUTBT010051675.1:0-15797 GCA_032361225.1 Lepetodrilus schrolli | reverse complement strand
GTCGTTGTGTGAGTGTGTACAGGTGTGTGTGTGTGTGTGTGTGTGTGTGTGTGTGTGTGTGTGTGTGTGTGTGTGTGTGTGTGTGGTTGTGCATAATGAAAGGTAAAATTTGAAGCAACACCGGAATCTTTTTTAGCAGATGTATAACTTAGTGTAGTATTAGTTGGAATAAGGTAAATTTGAGGGTTACTTGCCACTGTTAAGACAGATATATATGATTAAAGTGAAAAGTGAACATGTTTTGTTTTGTTGAAAAGTAGGGTGTAGTTCAAGCAAAACAATAATGCAGAAAATGTTTGCGAAAAATGTTATAAAAAGTAAAGGACACTGTAAGGTATCTTGTTTGGAAACGTTTATTAGTGTTTCATTATGTCAACTGTTCAACAATTTAACCATTAATTGCATGTATTGCACTCAACAATGGGTATATCCACCTCAGCTCCAAAATAATTCTTGACGTCATTGACGCATTGATAACACCATTTTTTTTCTCTCAAGAAATCCATCGTTAAAAGTAATATGCTTTTTTTTTAATATCCTCAACACAGTATTATTTAAAATGACTTTACATAATGTAAAAGGTGATGGGATATTTGGTGTTGCTTCAAATTTTACTTTCAGTAAATATTCTAGTATACATACATTTCTCTCTTTCTTTTTAAAAATGTATTTATCATTAATGTAATGTTAGTTGTATTGGTCGTAGTATTAATAATAATAATAATGATACTTTTAATAGTAGTAGTAGTAGTAGTAGTAGTACTAGTAGTAGTAGTAGGAGTAGTAGTCATCACAGCAGCTACAGTCTAGTCAATCGTAAGTGAAAACAACATGTACGGTGCCTATATATAAGTAACAATGATTTACAAATTCACATTAACATTTCACTATTGATGTAAAAAATGCGATTATCATTACCCGTAACTAAAATCTACTACTATTAAATACACAGCATATCTAACTAAAATTATATGATACAATGTTAATTTTCAATATTGAAGGTATAATAAAAATGTGGTATTAACAACTGGCACAAGATGCGAATCGGAAGAAAAAAAATCATTCTGTCTCCTTATTTGTCATCCTTAGTGTAGTGTTTATGGCAGTGAATTCATCTCACACATTATGAAATATGTCATGCAATATATTATGTTATTAAAATGCGTCATTCCCCTCTTGTGAGTTGTTATTTAGTTACTAATCAAGTTACTGTCCATTTTCTATTACCCGTCAGAATTGTTCTTACTTTATCGAGTAAGGATCGATTATGATATAAATACGTAAATAAAATACGACGTTTTCTAATTCTTCAAATAAAATATTATTCAAGATTGATATGTTGTCGCCATACCAACGAAGTACATTGATAAATAGGAATAACTTTGTCAGCATTTCCACAGTGAATGTCTTGCATCCTATCTACACACGATTACTGATAAATGTAACAAATATAACATACACTATGGAATGTTTGGGTAACCAGAAATGACACATGGTTATTGCACTAAAACCCCATGCTAATATTTGTTAGTATGTTCTAGCTGTAAAATTTGGCGTTAGAAAATTGACAGCAAGTCCAGAACATATTGTAGACTAATACTAGTAACACTGGGTGGTGCCATCTTAACCGATCCCTTGGGGAAGGGTACAAATCAGAAATATCATCGTCTTAAATGGGCCCTTTGGGGGCTTCGACAAGCTAGATACGCACGCGTAAAGAAGTTCCATTCGCACATGCAAGATGGCGGGTGTGAGATTCGCGCCAAAAACTAGATAACATGATGGCGGTGTTTTTAAAAGTTGTTATAGCCTGGAGCACTCTCGATCCAGTGTGTGTCTGTAGACGTCTCCCATCCAGTCCCGGCCCTGGATCCATTAGGTCCAAGTGAGAAAAGGGCCTGTATGTGCACCAAGGGAATTGATTATCGAGGTAATTGATAAAATTAATCTTCGTCCACGTTGCTTCATTCTGTAATGGCAAAGGGAACTTGTCTGCCTGTACGATGGCCGAAGCGAGAGGGGTCCGTCTTCGCACAGCATTACTCACTGCAATAAAGGAAATTTGCCGATTGTTCGTTCCAGAAGGTGTGAGCGCAATTCTCGCATCCCATCTCCCTTCACACCAGTATTCAGCCCGTGCTATGCCCCTAGCACAAACTTCAATGTCGGGTTGAGGCGAGACTTGACAACTTCCCCGCGCTGTCTTTGGAAATTATTAAATTTCCCATCTCTCTCGTCACCCCCGTGAACTCACCGTGTAGCGACACGGTTTTCTTGTCCCGAGATTTCGGACACGATCGAGTCGCACAACCCTACTTCAAAATAAATAAACATACCTGCAAGTGACTGTTAAAGGTACACTCCCTGTATGTCACTTCATACAGCGCGCCTCTGCATTGAGTCGCCAGGCACTCGCCTGTTCTCCTTTATACACCCAGTTTTCTTATCGCATCAATATTTTAGCAGAATTTCATAAATAATAGAGCAAATCACCTAGGTTTCGAGACACTGGGGCCAAATTGCTCATGACGTGCTGTCGTGGCTTATTGCAAGTACACCACACGTACACACCACAATTAGTTATTTTAAATCCTGGGTGGAATAGGAAGTCCACCATGCAGGTGCTTGGTTAGAATATAGTAGTATAACAGTGTGTTTGAAGGCCAAATGTAAAATGGATTCTGTATGTGTGAGTTGGCTGTTGTGTAGGAGGCAGATGCTTAGCGGGCCAGGCAGGACTAATGTGACGAGGGGACCGGAGCTGGTGGTGTGGCTGGGGGAGCAGGACGAGTAGTCTCCTGGTGGCACGCCGCCATATTAGATGAGATTGAAGAAGTACACTCAGCTCCATGGGGCATGGACACGTCTGTTATTGTTGGACTTCCAATATTGTTAAGTGGCTCCAGAACAAGTGTTTCATAACAGTCGACATCATCGAAAAGAAAATATAACAACATACGCTCTGCACTCAGACAAGAAAACAGTTGATTCCATCATGGTTTATTATTTCTGCAATGTTACTTGGAAAATCGTGTACACATTTCTATATCAGCGATAAAATTCATAAAACGTGGCAGTTCCGTATGCTAACTTGGTAAGTTGGGTAACCCACTACAGACAACCAATCCGTCAGATTATCAGTAGGTGTCACCTGCTACAGATACAACCAATTTTGGGTAGCAGTTGACAAGTCGAGACACAAGTCGATACACATTTAGATATTCTTATTTTAAACTTCAAACAAATTCATTTTGAAGTTCAGCTATGGTCGATAAATACATCAAATACCAGTAAGTAAACCATAGCTTATGTCAGATAGTTAGTAAATTCATCCGATTATATCTTTTAAAAAATATATATATATAGGCTTAGTTTGTCCACAGACATACATGACTAGGTTACCACATTGATGATGGTGATGCGTTGGCCTACTAGAAGATGAAAGAACTCCTATTCCAAACCAGGTACTTCGCGGCTTTGAGTGGTACATCAGGCTCACGTGTATGGCCATGCTATTTGGTGGCGGATGTCAATATTATTTGTTGCTGGTTCAAGCTCTTTACTAATCAGACCAATTCCCACATTGCCCAAATAAGTCTAGTAAATGAGAACCAGCTTTTACCCGAAAATCAAAATGCCTCTAGAAGTTATTTTTCCGGAAAACCCGCCTAAGCTCAATTTACAATAGAAACCTATATCACTAGTTAAGTATAGGCCTACTAGTATTAGTATTCACCATGAGCCTATTACCTATATCAACTAGCGTCATTTAGGCGGCAACGACGTGTTGAATTAGATGTACGAGATCCTGTTTTATTCGTACCGATACATATGTTTCCTTTGGTCATAATAAAATGGTCAATGGTTCTGTTCTGCTTGTCCCTCGAGTGTTCACCTTGTTCTAGTTACACCGGAACAATCCATTAAAATGTAGTATTCATTAATATTACTAAATATGTATAGTTCCTGTGTAGCATAATCGCGTCGTATCGTACGAATGTATACATGTACTTGTACATGTCTCCATTCTTCTATTATAGAATTGTTAGGGTTGCTGAAACCTAAAACCTACGAAACCTAAAAGCAGATGTCTAAAAGGCTTGTTACACCGGTATTCAATGTCAACGTCAATTTCCAACCTAAATATTTAAAAATATACTCGATTGGTTAATAGTTGGATAATGTTCCGTACACACGCAGGACTGAAATGCAATTATTATGAAGCTCTACTGTCTTGTACGCCAAGACTCTTTTAAGACAGGTGAGTTTCACAGTAATTGTATTTCAGACTTACGTTACAGACTTCATACGTTACAGACTCGCATCGCCATTATTTCAGAAGTGCCACGAAAATGCCATTTACAAAGTAACCATGGCAACTACACAATCACAGAAGTAATGCTTCTCGAAATTAATTTCATTTATATTTCTTCCCAAGACACCGACTTTGTCACACTACGACAATCCTTAACTATTGGACGTAATCGTCCCTTGTGTACATTCGCCGATTCCCTTTCACCCCGACCCCGTGTCAAGTAACGGGAAGGGTCAGATAATTGATGTGCGACTTGGAGCGCGGCGGCTGCAATAGTTTTTGACGTAAACATCATTTCCGATATGAATCTAATTACCCGGCACCAGTTATGATACAGGTGAACCAAATGAATAATTATATCTTCGACTAATATCTAGATGAAATATGCTTAAAGTGATACTAACGACACCATACTGATATATCAAGTTAGAAGCATGGGATCTATTTGCTTTCGAAGTTCAGTGACAATGTGATTGGAATTTTTAATAAAATGTCCAAAACAACGGAGTCCGCAGTAGCAGTAGCAGTAGTAGTAGTAGTAGCAGTAGCAGTAGCAGTAGTAGTAGTAGTAGTAGTAGCAGTAGTAGTAGTAGCAGTAGTAGTAGTAGTAGCAGTAGTAGTAGTAGTAGTAGTAGCAGTAGTAGTAGTAGTAGTAGCAGTAGTAGTAGTAGTAGTAGTAGTAATATGATTATTATTATTATTATTATATATGGCACGGCACATTATTGTAATGATAATTACCTTTGAAAGGCCTGATTACATTTTCGCTGTAGATTGTCAGTTATTAATTATCAGTATCTAGTTTGATGAAAGTAAGATTTAACATCAATCTTAATTGGACACAGTATGGATTCTTGTATAATTATGGAAACCGTCAGATAAGCCCCAGCGGTAGATAGCCCGCATCACCTTAACAATAATCCGCAGGAAATTACGGTAATTATATGGCACCGCACACTACTGTAATAATTAAAAGAGCAATTAAAAAGAGTATATGGGTGAAATGATCTCGTGATATAAACATAAATATGTCACTAGTGAAATAGCATGACGGACTAATCATTATATTATATAATTGTATGGATATGCGATGTAAAAATCTCGTTGAACCTGTTTTAAAGCTTCTTCTTGGGACTTAATTTATGGAATATATAGTTAAAAGATGTCTTCAAATAAATATGAAATTACATTTGTCTATATTTATTAAAACTTACGAATTTACTTTGAACTATATTTTGTTTATTTGACTTAATCAATTCATATACAATGTTTGTGACTGAAAATCGATATTACGATAGTTTCTACAGTTATGTGATAAATAGAATTTCACATTTCTGTTCATATATTATTGACTTTAATAAACTCGTTGGCAAAAAGTATATTCAGTTTTGCCAACTCGTTTAATACATTCAATAATAAAGTAATACTCAAGTGAGATCTTCTATTATTATTAATAATAATAATTATTAATAAAGTAATAAGAAGAAGAATATATAACATTGTACAGTAGTGTATCACTATTACTGCTAATTTAGTACTACCACAACTATAACTACACTACTACTACTATTTAATAATACTACTAATACTACTAATACTACTATTATTATTATCTATACTAATTATTCTACTACTACTACTACTACTAATAATAATAATAATAAATATCACTATCATTATTAATAATAGTAATTATAGTAGTAGTAATAAGAAGACGAAGAAGAAGAAATTAAATAATAATAATAATAATAATAATAATATAGTTACCGCAAACAAGTGTCACACCGTCTTCAGTAAAAATAATAAAATTTACTCGAGACAAATACGTTACCTCATCTGGTTGACGAATTAATATAAAGCATATGGCAATCCATCCTCGAACCACCGGTCATAGTGACTACTTAACATCACATCCGTCAAATATTATTTAATGTTATTACGAGGCCAATACCCTGTGGATCTAGGATGGTGGCAATCTAACACTAACCTCTGACTTTTATCAAGAAGTAGCACGACTCTGCCTTGTTCCCTGCTTGGTCGACGGCGGTGAATTGGACCAAGTCGGTACCCTCTTCGAAAACCCCGCCGCTGGGCGTTGCCGAAGGATGAGAGGATCGAACCGTAATCTGTTTCTTAGAATTATCAGAAGCGGTTATAGTCGGCCATTGTATGTCTGTAGTCGATGATTTGGGATCCTTCGTTCGTAGAATTGTTTCTGCGGGACAGTTGTCAAAGACTGGAGGTTCCACGTCTGAAATTGAAGGAAGTTCACCGGTGAGGGTACTTTCTTGACTCAGTCTTTGTGGTCAATACGTTTAAGGTTAGATTTCCATCTAACATATTGCGTATATAAAGGATATTGCAAATTGTTGGGCTTAAACTAGTTCACAAAAAAATATTCTTCTGCTAACTATTAACCAAAATTTAAAACTTTTAAAGTTAACCAGGAAAAAACATAACATTCATTTCACTTCAGAGAACTCTGTAGATTACAACTAGACTGTTTCAATGGAAGAGCTCCCGTGTACAGTCTCATAGTAAAACCAAAGATAACGCTGTCGTCCAGACGACATACATTATCAACTATTAAAATATTTACCTTCTACCAATTTACATGTCATTCATTCCTTCACACACACACACACACACACACACACACACACACACACACACACACACACACACACACACACACACACACACACACTCTCACACACACACACACACACACACACACACACACACACACTCACCTTCACATATTAAGTCCAATGTCGTCCACGTCTGATCTTTGGTACATTTTGTCCACTGTCCTCGGACAGGTGCGTACCCTTTCTTCTCGTCACATGACAGCCAACATATGCTGTTGAACTTCCGGACATTTGTGCATCGATATGACAGTCCTGCAGTCGGCAACTTCAAGGCTGGACACTCTTTAGCTGTTTAAATGGAATCTGTCAGTAGCAACAGTAGTATGGTTCTAAAAATGCTCACCTCACAGCGGCAGTTATCTCCCCTTATTGCATTTACAAGTGAATATCTGATAAAAAAAACCGCTGTGAATGATGATAATAACATATAATTATAATTATTCAGCGTCCTACCTGCGCACATAGTCTAAGCGATGCCATGTAGATATGACATTTTAAGCGAATAGTATAACCAATGAAAACGAATAGGCTATACCGAATGTATTCAATGTCAATAGTTCGGCTATTTGAGATCACTCGAAATGTTTAATTGTTGTCCTGAAATGTTATTGTATACAGTTTTCAATCCGATTGTGAAAATACTTGAAATTTCGAATCGTGGCAAATAACTGCTCTGAATAAAACATGTCAATACATGGTCGTGTTTTATCGTGATTTTCCGTTATTGTTAGGAAATCAGTGTATAACAATAGTGATAGTTTAGCATGAAATGCATCGACACCCTTATTTTGTAGATTATCTCGGTAAATACTTTATGGAATGACAAACCAAAAATATTCAATTTCTTATTTTGTACGACCTAACCAAAATTAAATTCGAGGAAAAAATTGAAAATGTGTGTACCATGTAGCTATCAAAAAATATTTTGAGTAAGTATTATTTTATGCAGAGGGACGACGTCCGAAAGACAAAACAGGCAAAGGCTCAATTTCTACGTACTGGTGCTGTTTTTTCACACTTCTTTTAATTTGTGCATCAAGCAACATTGCAATGTTCTACAGGACTCACCAACGCATTGCGGTGTACCTCCACTCCATTTCCCTCTCACCTCACAAGAGACGGACTTTTTGCCCACTAGCCTGTAACCTTCCTCGCAGTGAAAGGAGCATGATTTACCATACGTATATCCGTCACACTGGATACGACCGTGCGAGAGGTAGCTGAGTGGTCGACATTCTGGAACTAGATTCAACCACATAGTTATATTAAAGTGACAAGAGCGTCCTCGCTTAGGCCAATTAAACTAACTAACAGAGTTATTACATATTAATCTACAACTATCCCTGACAAACATGATTTCTTTTCTCAAATTTTTGGACTAATCGTATATTTTTTGCGAATTAATTAGCTGGTACATGTACAATGATGAGTACCAATCTAACAACTATGTCAGCGCGAATTCCCTCCCAATGTCTCATAATCCTTTGTGTTCACGATAACATGGATGATCAGACTATAATTAGAACAAATAACTGTTGTTATATATTTATTCGCGATACAACATCAAATACTATTTGTGTGCATTGTTTTAATATGTTCTCATTATTAATATCTAATTTCAACATGTGTAAATATTGAATATGATAAGTTATTATTTCATTTGGGAATAAACTTGGTTTCAGGATAGTACTCCTCTCATATAGCGGAATCTATCATTACATTAAGCAATATATAAACCAATTACGTTCTTAGTTGAATTCCTTATTTGACTGAGACCAAAATATAATCACTTGTACCTTTAACTATGAAGTCAAAGCTGCAGAAGTCTTTCAGTCCTTTATCGTCGGTAGCTGTGTATATCACGGAATGATGTCCTCTACCAAAGACAGCCCCGGAAGCTTTTCCCGTCTTTAAAGCGACACTGATCAATATATATGTCTTATTAAGCATTGCTTTTTATTGCATTTACTTGATCTTGTACCAATACAGTGAAGGCTTTTGTCATTAGCTTAATGTCCTGATCGGTTCGTGGGCTAAATTGTCACCGGAATATTTGAATTCAAAGTTGTCACTGGTCTCCGTTATGCTTGGATTGCATATCCCAACTACGCTCGCCCATGGATACTCACACTCGCCCATGGCGAGTATTGGTACAAGATCTACATTTTCCCCACCCACACTCGCCTCACCCACACTCGACCATGGTCATCCATACTCGCCCACACACCCACCATATACGTACTACTCCTCGAACAATCATAGCAACTGCGCGACATTTCTGAATCAGAATAAGCTTGTACCTGAATGGTAGGTTTCCACTATGAAGGTACGGTTACGAGATTCCAATTCCGTTGGAGATATTTTCCTGACACGGACTGGGAACCAACCCCAGACCTTTGATCTATCCCCGGCAATCTGACTGGCTCACGTGGTTAGGATTAGGGTTAGCGTTAAGAACAATGATTTATTCATAATTTGGGTCACATGAGCCAGATTGCCGGGAATTAGGTCCAGGTCCGGTGAATAGACCGCAATTCCGGGTCCGGGGAATAGAACACACCTTCCCATTCCGATCAATTTGCTGCTAATTTGAATTTCAATAAATATTATTCTACATCTCCTCTGATCAGATTTCACTCAGATTGTTTATTCTGTGTATTATAATTCAATATATGGCACTGAAATTGTTTTAATTTATTTGTAAAAGTTGATAACATATTTAACGACATCTTCGACAATTTCTGTAACACCTCTCGTCCATTTCCGTCAGAAGGCAAACCTTCCACTTTTCGGTCCGAGCGTATATCTGGGGATGTCCATAAGGCGAATCGAACACTCCCCGAATGGATTGGTGTGGTATCACCTATACTTACGCCACCGACTTCTTTTCAGGATCTGACGTCGAGGGTGACCCCCACGTGACCACAGCAGTTGTCTTCCCCCTCGCAACTGTCCACGTCGTTGCGACGCTCGGGCATATTATTGTTGGAGGCTTATTCGGAGCTGAACACAATGTATGCAGAGTGTTATCAAAGCAAACACTATTATACTCCAACAAAATAATTAAGGACCAGCATATATTTAGTTCTATATCTAGGTATTGATTACAATTTATGTTACATTAATTGAGGTATGAACATAAAATACAACGGATGTACAAACTACAAACTGTATAAATCATTTTCACTTCGCGGAATCATACATTTCTTTTTCACATGAGGATATATGTTTGTACCTCCAATAATGTACAAAAAAATGCAGTTAATTTCTCTTTGAAATTAAGTGATGACTTGTGATGTTAATAAAATGAATTCACCAAAAACAATCCCCTAGTCACAAAATAATTACAATGTTTTGGTAGTAAAAAGACAAATGCGATAATACAGTAGATATGCGAAATAAATTAATGTACATGTATTTAATTTGCATTTATAATTCAAGCTTAATCCTGACTTTTCATCGAATTGACAAGGCAATGGACACATTATTATGTACGAAAGAAGATTCGGTATTGGTGTAGCATTTACCATACACAGGATTATAGTTGACATTTAGTGGAACGTCATAATGTGTACAATGTGAGAAAAATAATTAAAATAATTCAACTTACATGGCGAATCTGACCCACAGCACCAACAGACATCCAAAACTACAACAAAAAGTACAAAATTAATGTTCATATTCTGGCTAGTACTATTTTCCATTTAGATATGCTAGTTTCTCGTTCTGCGCATTTATCGAGGGCAGTGGTTGGTACCACGTGGGGCTTGTAGAGCGGACCGACCCACTGCATATGATCATGATTTCGGTCAAAAACGGTTAATTATAAAAATAAGTTTAATCCGTACTTTTAAAATGTGTTGGACTATTGTATATACTAGTATTTGCCAATAGACAAAGTTCGTGTTTACTTACTGTTCAAAATAATAAATCCCAGCCATTGTGTGTGCATTCCTTTCTTGTTATTTTGTGAGTCTGCTATCTGCAATACGAAAATATCGCAATTTATAATTCAACTAACACCGTAAATGGGTGTCCTATTCCTACTTAATAACAAAGCTAGTTACTGTTCCAGAGAAAGATCCGAACTCTACGCGACTTCGTTACTCCGTTTACATATATCTTAATTTACTACTTGTAACGCTACAATCGTTATGCGCAACGTGACCCTATTCTGTTCCATCGTCTACATATATAATATAAGTTGTAGACACGATGGAATATTATTCGAATATTAAAAGAAAACACAACTTCGCATTCAATATAAGGGGATAGTTAAAAGAGTGTTTACGGCAATCTTGAAATGTTTATCATTGAACGTCGTAAATTTAAAATACACTCGTGAACTATCCTACATGTATTTAAAGTACATATGTTCCGTCTTCAAAAGATAATTGTTTTTCTTATTAAACAATAAAATTAAGATATATGTGAATTATTGTGTTCACGGACATGATCAGGAAAATGATACATACGTGTTACGAGTTGCCGGTGTTGTGATATGGCTTGGTTCGGTGTTTTCTTGCCGTGAGTAGGGCTCTGTACTATATATACCAGTAGACACAGGATCCGATGACGGTTCCAGGAACATGAGTCCATACATCCAATGACGCCCAGCGTGTTATCGAGAACGTAATAGAATAACTGCGATAGTAGATTACCAGCGGTTGGGAAATTAATATATCTGTTTACAAGTGGTTTCAGCTTACGTCCTAAATGAATCCTGGATGTTGATTGGCTTATTGAGTAAGATTTTATTTTGTTTCTTTTACAGAACAAGGATGGAGCTGGAAATAGGTCATTTGAAACAGCGAGTCGTCTGGCAAACATAGACTAGCAAACACAATACGTTATTTATTTGTCTGAAAGTGAGATTACTTTCAAAGTATTTTATTACAGTACATGTACGTACGACTCAACTGTTGTTAATATATATATGGCATGCTATAGCAGTATGAATGGGGAGCTTATAACGATTGGAATCAATGGAGAAGCATAACATATCATGTATTTGGTTCCGTGCGAAGCTTGTATTATGGTATTGGGTAAGAAATTACACCAGTTTTCGTCGCTCGTAATCATTGTCATATGTTAATCGGTACATCCGGCTGTATATAATGATCTTGGCATTCGTCTTGAATCACCTGTCATGGATAAGTTTCCTAACATGAATGTTATACTAAGATCACTGTTAGTAATGTACGCATTGATTTAATTAGACAGTTGGATTTCCCTGGTCCGTGACAGTTCAGAAGAAGCAGAATTTCATGCGAGTACCGCAGCTGGTACTGAAAGACCAATGATTATATCTGTATTGCCGAAGTACTGACGGTGCATTCTATCATGATCGCGTCAGAAAGGTAACTTTCGCGTACATTGATACCGGGATTTGAACCCGGGATTTTAGCTCCGAAGTCCATGCTTCTACCATTGCGTTACCACCCGCCCCTTAGTCGGTGACTACTCAATTTCATTGCTAAACGCCCCGGGTTCAAGTCCATTCCCGGGAGCCCAGCATCAATGTTCGACCGTCAGAAATATGAAGATGGTTGAATACACGTTTTTGTTTAGATAAATTAAATGTAAGTAATTTCGGGTAAAGATTCGTTAGATTATTAAATCGGTCAAACATTTATGACTGTATGCCTTTAACAGAGGTAACGTAATAATAGGGGAAATATTTAGAGAATAACCCACGAGATACGAGTGATTACGGAAAATATGTTCACAGTTCCGAGCTTTAGCGAGGAACTTTGAACATTATTTTCACGAGGGACATATTTTTTCCGTAACCACTCGTATCGAGTAGGTTATTCTAATTATTCAATATAATCATTTTAATGTAATAAACCATTGAAACCTGCCGACAAGCTTTATCGAGCAGTTGAAAACGTATTCATATCACCTAAGCACAAGAAACACAAAAAGACGTGATCAACACTGTTGTTTATGGAATCAGTATTACACAGTAGATCGTTATCAGAACAGTAATTAATGTGTGCGTGCACAGCTAGTCAAGCTTATGTAACATTTACGAAAGCGGACATCTCAGTTTACAGATTTAACACACCACATTTCAGCTTTGAATTTAGAAAATAACCCAGTTTAATTGCTATTCCATATCACTAGCTACACAAAACATGGGATGATACTTATAAACAATGTATATATACATTCCTCTTGTTTTTTAACAGTTATAGCATAAGTCGTCTTCACTCCGCAATAGAAATAAAAGGAAACTTAAATGTGTTGTTTGCACCTTTTAATTACGCATATATAATCCATACATGAAAAATAAACAAAAAATAAACAAAACAAAATAGAAAAACAAGTAATGTGAAATAAGAAATAGAAATCGGGACCGATAAGCCCACCATCTGCATGTACAACTTGTGTGTGCATTTTGTGATATTTTGTCACAACATATTAAACTTGTTGTCATAAACAAGTCGGCATAATGTATTGTGTACAATATGTTACTGGCTGGTAAGTAACCTGCCGGTGACTAATAATACTGGCGTGTCGTCAAAGATGTGAAACGCACGTAAAATATTGCTCTTTTCCAATGTCGCTAGTCCGATTCTTACGCATCACTCTGGTTACCAAAGTTAATAGGCATTACGTCTACACAGGTGTCTTTGGCAAGGACGGGCATTATTCAATATGACAAATATCTAACGATTTAATTATTTTATTTTTTTACTGATCATGAAGATTCTTAACATAATAGTATCAGTACAATAACCACTTGACAACTTGCATTAAGTTTAGGAAGCGAATGTAAACTCTTTCTATTGTGGCCTTCTTGTTATTTGTTCTTCTCTATATATTCAATTGGTGTACTACTAGCATATGTGCCGTGGCAATGCAGTTATCTTCCTTGGTCTGTCAGTATCAGCCGGTGCTCGCAGGTTGACTTCAACATTCAGCAGTACGGATGTTGCGGGTTTCCTTCTGCCCTAAACTGACAAGCCGTGATGCAAGTGAAAGATTCTTGAAAGCTGTTCTAAACCAATCCGTAAGGTCTAACTTGACCTTTGACATTATTTTTCGTTGCTGTAACTATTCATATGACATCTCGGATGTGTCTAAATCAGGGAGTACGCCATGCTTTTACTATAGCAGGAAGTGACGTAAACGTAGGCCCCGATACATGTCGTATACATTCATTGTCGTATACATTCATTGTCGTATACATGTCGACCATTTAGTCAAGCTCAAACCTGATCATGTAGGTTGAGCAATGCATATTTAAGGAAGGAAGGGTAATCCAAATGTAATTTAAAATATATAGCAGTATAACAGATGTGGATGAAAAATGTAGACATTGCTAATCAAATATCCTCATGACACACACACACAGAGGGAGAGAGAGAGAGAGAGAGAGAGAGAGAGAGAGGGGGGGGAGAAGAAAAAAAACCCACAAAACATTCACATTCCATAGATAACAACAACGGCATATGAATCATCATTTATCTGCTTACATTTGTCATTGTAGTATAATTTAAATTAGAAATATATTCCATGTATGAAATGCATAGTTTATATGTACACTAGGCGAACACGTGACCCAATTTCGTACTTAAAGTAAAGGCACACATGTAGATTTCTAATACTATTACGTACGCTTCACCAAATATTTACAGTGACTGTTTCCACACTGGATACTGTGCGGTGTCCCGTCAGTTACAGAAACACCGGAAGTCCACATAAATTAGTTCCAGACATGCGCAGTCAATCCCTCTCTGAAATGCGTGGCATGATAATTTCATGCAGTAGCCGGACACAGCCTATAGAGAGAAAAAACGGATACCACAAACCGACGTGGGTATTCTAGTATATGATCATTTACAGACGGTAACCCACTCGTGGTATGTGCAGGTATGGCATTCAACGTAACAGCACCAGTAGAATTTGCATTGGCATCGTTCGGAGCGACGAACCTTGAGAGTGTTATAGCCCCGTCCGCAGCAGAGTGTCTCACAATTATCCACCCCGTGGCTGGACTTGTTACACAAGCGCCCTGTCGTTCCCGGAGAATCCAGTCGATTGTTGGCTTCACAAAAACTCGGGGATTTTTGGTAGTATAGAAGTTCTGATTGGCGGGGACGGCGGCCATTTTGTTTTCTGAAGCGGCCGCTTGCTTTGTTCCCTATGTGTAGCTGAAAAGGTAAAGACAGAATTAGCATGAAAAATCCCATTCAATATACTGATTTTATAGTCATTTCGTTTCTTCAGTTTCTTACGGTGTAATGTCTCAAATATGCTGATTCATCAGAGGTTAGTAGCATAGAAACAATGTAACGTAAAACAGGTTACTAAGCCAATCTCGACATAATCATTAAATAGCAATTGTTTATTTGTATACATACGCCCGCACGCACACACACGCACACATACACAAAGCAAATTTCAGCAGTTAAGTCATTCACCTGGAAAAAAACGGACATTAATATAATAATTTCCGGTTGCATGCGCATGCGTACACGAAAACATCCATGTACCTGTACCTTCGTGGCGGCTTCAAACTTCCGTCTGAGGAGATTTCCTACTTCCCGGAAATTGGGCGTGGCCTTCCAGCAAGTCTTTAGCTCGCAACTTCCAGACATGCCGTGGCACTTGCACTGCTTCTGCACGTTACGTATCACCGCCTGCAACAGGATTTCACAGGCATCAAATAGTAACTATGTTATTATTTTTAGACGGCTAGTTGAAGTTAATACTGTCTCTCATAATTAATTGAGTGGCCGACTATTTGTGTGCTAAATTATGTATGCGCTGGGCGAGACTTAAATAAGCAATATCTCTCTCTCTCTCTCTCTCTATATATA